>CM051238.1:48725915-48858415 GCA_027917425.1 Gastrophryne carolinensis
TGTTCTATCACTTAGAATAGTTAGTTTCAAGACTCAAGAAACTGTTTAAGGACTCATGCGTTACTAACCATTTGCATTCTTACAGGAAAATCTTCGAGAATGTAGTTAGCATTTATAGAATAGGATGTGATTATTCTTACTGTTATTTATCTTTAAACATGTTTACAAATTGTTCATGTGTTAGGCAACCACTTCCCTTTCACCTAAAAAGAGACAGGTGCAAAAACACTTACTTACGTAAGTAAATCTGGAAAACAAACTAAACCAGTTTAACTGGGACCTCTGAGGGTATACCAGTAACCACTCAGGCTGTCATAGTTCAAATGGGATGCCATGCCAGACATAACTTTGGTCAAAACCAACCTGTCTACACCAGTAACCCACTGCATAACACAGCCTAGTTGCATAATACATAACAGCAGTTACGGAGTTAACCACTAGAGGCTGCTGTGGGAGAGTGACATCATCAACAGATGTTATATAAGAGCTGACACATTCTAGAACAGTCAGTGCAGAGCTGTTGTCGAGATGTATTGAGCTAAGATAGCATGGATTGCTGAGAGAGAGAGAGCCATGGAGACAGCCATGCAGAGGACTATGTAGTTAGCAGTACAGAATGGAGCCTACTAACCCTTTCGAGGAAGGAGAGCTACTACACACAGGAGACAGAGTTACAGTGTGCTGAGCAAGACAGAGAGATACCACAGAGAGACATCAGTGAGGGCCGAGGAGGAGCAGAGAGGAATGCACTGAGGACCAGACATACAAGGTACCAGTAGCATAGTCCCAAGCCCCTAGAGTGACCCCGGGATCCTGTGAGCCTGTTTGCTAATGGTCCGAAGTACTTTACTGATATTGCTGTTGCTGAAGTTGGAAGTGTGGTTGCTTTAATAAAGTTTGGAAAGACATTTGCATTGTGTGGTGACTCCACCTGGCCATATCCCAATCATCCCTCAAGATTCCAAGAACTCGTGACAGCTCGCCCCGCATGCCAACCGGCCCTGGTGTGGCGTGTGGGTTACATGTATTTGGTGTATTCCTGTCTAGTAGTGTCAAGTACCTCCTTGGAGTCTGGACTAATTAGGCCTAATCTGTACACAGCAGACCAGGAAATAGTGGGGGGTTGTTTCTTAGAAGTGTAGGCCTCTTAAGGCACTAAGGGCCTGGTTTATTAAGTGCAGCAGCACAAGGAGGTTATGCCAACTATTTAGTAAAGCAATTTTAACTAAGGGTGTGTTTTTGGCTATAAATTATAACTCACCTGTGAGTGATCTTTTTACTTGATCACATAAACAAGTTCCATTTAAAGCAGACCAACAGTCAAATATGACTTAAACCAGACCAACACAACAAACAGTGCTCATATGCATCCCTCCCCAGGGCAATTTAGATTGCTGCACATAAAAATTTATTTACCCTTTTCTTACTTCTGCTATAGTGATTTTTACAAACAAAATGGTGGCTCATGCATTTGCAGGCCACCTGCAAACAGGAAGTGCTGCTGGGCTTCCTGTTACTGTGCATTGTCAGTTATGTCAGTTGAATCCAGGCAGCAGCATGGCTGAGGTACTGGGAAAGAAAGCTCCAAAATGGCCGCTACCTTTCCTTTCCAACTGTGCCAGGCTGTTGATCTGGTTTAGAACTAAAAATAGAAGCACACCTACAACTCTATGTGATGCATCACATAGAGTTGTAGGTGTGCTTCTATTTTTAGTTCTATATGGGATATCAGGGGTATTTCACCCCTCTATATATGAATGCACCCCGCTATGCTATAGTCTCTTCAGGTATTACTTTTGAGTGTGCTTACCCAATTGTATTTAAATTGTTGATCTGGTTTAAAAATGTTTGTTCTAAATTCTCTCAAAGAAATTCACCTGTACCTGTGAAGGGGCATATTTACAGGTGAGGTATATCATTTTTCTAAGGAAAATATATGAAAATATTTTTTCTTAGTTTACAAACAGCATTCTATGAAGTATGCTAAAAAACCTTGCATTATTTGCATAGCCCATAGGGTTTCAAAAAATGATCCTTACCTCACTGGAAAAACGTTGCGCCTCACCTATAAAGCGCAAGTGAAATAGATTCTTAGAAAGAAAATATAACAAAAAAATGTTTTTGCACTTTTTGTACGTTAAAGTTAAAACCCTCACAGAGATTCAGAATGCAATTCACATTCAAATGTGCAAATGTGAGTTAATTACTAGATCAAATAATTAGCATAACCACGGCCACCACCCTATGGGGTATGAATAAAAAAATCACAATTTGCAATGTTCCAGCTAGAGATGAGCGAACTTCTTGAAAGTTCGATTCGGGCGATTCGCCGAATTTCCCCAAGAAATTCGGGTTCGCCCGAATCGAACTTTCACGAATCGCTCATCTGAAAAAAAAAATGCCGGCATGGTGGGAGCGGGCAGGCCGGCTACGCTGTCAGCGGCGCCCTCTGATGACGCGTCCTCTGATGACAGCTGAGAGCGGCGCCAGCCTCCACGCTCCGACCATGCAGGTAAGTGTTTGCTTTTTAAAAAAATGCCGGCATGGTGGGAGCGGGCAGGCCGGCTGCGCTGTCAGCGGGCCGGCTTCCGCCGCCTGCCCGCTACCACCATGCCGGCATTTTTTTTTTTGTTTCAGGGAAAATTCGATCGACACGAACCAAAAAAAATTCGGGTTCGCGTCGAATCGAATTTTCCCTGAAATTCGGAGCGAATTCCGGTTCGTCCGAACCGGTTCGCTCATCCCTAGTTCCAGCATAGCCCATGGGGTGCTACTGTTTTAAAAATATAAAAATGATTTTCATTATGCCAACAAAAAGCAGACGAGCCCTCCAAACTGTGCTCATAGCTCACTGCTGCCAATTGTCCTTTTGTACTGTGGAAGCGCACCTTAAGGAGATTGCTTTCTGAAGACACTATTCAGTGTTAACATAAAACAACTCCAACCTCTCTCTGCCAAAAATACAACAACTATAAGGAACGGTCCCTTATAATTTAGGTTGCTGCATACCACCATTGTCCTACCATTTCCAGCGCTTTACGCTACACATCTTTACTTTCGTACTCACCACCTTGTCCACCCGTGCCGAAGGGTCCCACCACTGAGGAAATTGTCCTCTGGTGCTCACTACCCTATCCACTCCTGCTGAAGTGTCCACCACTGCTGCCAATTGTCCTCTGGTACTCACTATCTTACCCAGTCCTGTTGAAGGGTCCACCACTACCGCCAATCACCTTCTGATACTCACCTCGTTCTCCACTGCCGATGAAGTGTCCACCACTGCTGCCAATTGTCCTTTGGTACTCATCACCTTCTCCACTCCTGCTGCCAATTGTCCTCTGGAACTCACCTCCTTCTCCACTGCCACTGAAGGTACCACCACTGCTGCCAATTGTCCTCTGGTACTCATCTCCTTCTTCAGTGTCACTGAAGGGTCCACCACTGCTACCAATTGTCCTCTAGTACTCACCACCTTTTCCACTGCCGCTGAAGGGTCCCCCACTGCTGCCAATAGTCCACTGATCCACACCAGCTTCTGTTTTAGTTTTTTTTTTGTATTATTACAGATGTACAATGCAATAAACAATGTCATTACAAGATTTTTTCTTTTTGACCATGTTTCCAATGGTTGTTGGGCATTGTCAACAACAAAACAGTGGAATCGAGCAGTGTGATACGTTTACAATGGTCATTTTGTACAGTAGATGGGTAACATAAGGTGAAGGATTGGGTGATTGGCCTTATAATGGGTTACCACCTGATAAAAGTGAGATAACTGCAGCAGGCAGAATGGATAAGGTTACGTTGGATGAAGTGGGTGAGTTAGTAGGTCCTCACCAGCTTCTGTGCATGGGATCCACAGAAAATCATTCTGTGTCTCAGTCTTAGTCTGATGGGCCCCTGAAGAGGTCACTTGCACCGTTATGCCCTGGGTGGCACAATTTACAAATTATGAAGCAGAGAACTATAGCTTCTTATTTATTGGTACAAGGCACTGTAATGACACTGCCTGTGATTACATCACTGCCTTCAACTAAAAAGCACAATGTACGTTTTAGATGTTGATTGTTTAAGTAAATTGTAGTAAAACTCTAGCTGCTAAAAAAAGCCACCTGTACAAAAACAGGCAAAAGGGGTCTTTGGCCACTTTTCTTCAAAGACCTCCAGCTGTTTTCCAACAGCCTATAGACTGCCCAGTCAATGGTACTAAGATCTATCTTTGGCTTGTCTGTTGGGTGGAGAGGCCTGTCTGATGTACCAGCCTGCATAACATAACCACTAGTGGTCTGCTGGACAGGAACTAAAGAGAGACTTTCTGGAAGCTTTAGTTTTCTTTTTCATCAACACTGAATACAAAGACAAGTGATGTCCTTTATTCCACAGACTTGTGGGACAATGTAGAGGAAAGAAGAAACATGGGTGACAGTGAGAAACGCACCCAGGAGCATTATGCAACAGGTTCCATGGAGACCAAGACCACAGAGGAGCACAATAATTTATGAGAAACCATTCCACAGATGAAGAATAGAGAAAACTCTGATGTGATTATGAGGATTATGAGTCTGCTTGTTTCAACCATACAGCAGGTATATATTCCTCCCTTCTGAATGATGGGGAAATGTATGTTCACACTAATCACAAAACCGTCTTTTTCATGCCTTCCAAAATAAGTCTCTGTAATGTTAATAAAATAAATTCCAGTCTTATAGATGACCTGGTGTTTATAAGACTCTAGGGACGGTAGACTCCCTCTTTTTGGGGCATTATGATTTTGGGATGCCCCAATGCCCCTGGAAAACTCACCTTTCTAAAAATCCCATTGCACATGTCTGGGCCAGAGTGCCACCCTCTGGCTGATACATGCTCCCTCGTAAAGCCTAAGTAAAGTCTAAATGGCCTGAGCAAGCAGGCACAACTGGAAGAAAGCAGCTGCGGGATTTCCTGCTGTACCCCCTCCATTGAGCTTTTTATGCAACTCATAAATATGCATGGCAAAGGCCATCTTCATTTATAGGGCATTGTAATAATGAAAAGAGTTAATAAAGGTGTAATTATGCAACAATTTTTTTCACTTACTTAAAAAAATCATATCTTAGTAACTAGCTCCCCTAAACTCCTCTGGCAATCAGTGATGGCTTAACCCCATGCAGATATTGTGGAATGAAATCTAGATGATGTGCTTCTGAACTGCATGTGGACAGTCATCTTGCTTTAATCCTGAGAGCCCTGCTTCTGAAAAAATCAGTTCCATGGTATAAATTGCCTCAAATCTCTGCACAATCATCCATTATTTTTAGCCAAGCGTGGTAAGCCATCTGCTGTATTTGCTCATCACTGCTCTGCCAATAACAGCAGACATGCTAGATACATTGTTTCCAATGCTCCACTTCCAACTACATTACTTGTGTAAAGTTGCCAGTACCCACAGAAGAAAATACTCTGGTGCCAACAGCTCGTGACTCACTCGGCCCCAGTGAGTGTCTCTGCTGCTGGTCAAGCCATCTGCTGTAATTACTCATCATTGCTCTGTTGACATGAAAGATCTCCTAGATACATTGTTTCCACTATCTGAATGCTCTGTGGCTGCTGCATGATTAAGATAACATGAAGATACATACAGTAGTATCAGTTTCCATCCTATGGAACTCCTTTGCTACAGCAGCTGTGTATTCAGTGTGTGTGCAGCTTCACAGACATGATGCCCTGTGTTTCTCAGGCATAGATCTCTCTCGGTTTGGTGTGAGCTGCTACTGGCACAGCTCCTTCCTCATGCTCATGTGTAAGCCGGACTGTCAGGTGTTTAGCAAGATGTTTTGTAAACCTCCTTTTTTAGTCTGCTTTAAGGGAATTAATAATAAGTAAAATAATAATAAAATAATGAGGAATTATTATTTCGCTTTAAAATACCATTCTATAAAAAGAGACCAATTGCACTAGACTCATACTTCAAGCATAGGCAATTGTTATACCATTGTGTCGGGCTACATTTGTCACTTTCCTAAACTGTTTTCCATTTCCAAATTGAAGAAGAATTGGCTGAGATTTTGAGGTTTACAGATTCACCTCATAATTTCTCTTTCGAAGAAAGTGGGTGTGTCCTTTGGAGCTGTGATGCTGCATAATAATCAGCATAATGGGTGGGGTATGTAAGAGCCCCAGAGCTTGCTTCAGACACCCTGGCTGTGCTTCTCCCTTCTCCCCCTGTAGCTGGGTGACATTTTAGCCTAGACCAGCACTCCCACACATGGCCGCAACCCCAATTGCACATGCGCACACCTCCAAATGCACATGCATGCACTCCCAAATGCACATGTGCGAACTCCCAACCAAATATGTGCGCACCCCCAAAGTACATGCTCGCACCCCCAAACGCACAAGCACACGCTTTCAAAGTGCACGTACACACTCACAAGTACAAGTGCATTTGCACACCCCCAATCGCACATGCACGCACTCCCAAATGCACATGCGCTCACTACCAACCTAAAATGCACACACTCCCAAAGTACATGCATGAACTTCCACATACACTGCCACACACATGCACTCACTCGCACATGCACACACTCACAAGCACGCACTCCTACACACATGCACTCTTGCCCACATGCATGTAATCCCTCGCACATGCACATTCCCATGAGCACTCCCACAAACACATAACTATGTATGCCCCTGTGCAATCCCACATAGATGCATGCACCCTCACACACACTCCCACGCACATGCACATATTCCCACATACACTCCCATGCACATGCATGCACTACCACAAGTGTCAGTGGTAGCGGGGCCCGGGGAAGACAGGGAAGTGGCGGCACCCAGGCCGTACTCACGTTTGAAGGGGGGAGAGGAGGGCAGCGGAGAATATCTATGCAGCAGGATCAGCATAATGCCGGCTGTGCTCTAGCTGCCCCCGCTCTCTGTTGTCTCCCTAGAAGTGCTGAGGAGGCATCACAGAACGAGGACAGCAGAGAATAGCACTGGATGTCACCAGCATCATGCTAATTCTGCTGCTCAATCAATATGGCAGCACCACCGCCAAGGAAAGATACAGTCAGAGCCGATGGGGAGAAGGCCGGCCAGAAATTGAGCCAGAAAAAGAGAGGGTCAGGCATAACCATTGTTGGGCATCTGTGCGTCCAGAAGACAAAAATCTTCATTGCTCGACATGCGTGAGAAGGGAGGTCAGGGTGGGCAGGGTTTAGCCAATTCACTTCCTGGCTGATTGCATGGAGCTGCAAGATTTTGGAGAAGCTGCAACATAAGGTAAGGCAGCCTCTCCACTGTTTTTATACTTTGACTGAAAAAAAAACCTTTAATTTAATTTTCTATTGGCAAAAGGGGTTTCTTATATCTTCTATTAAAATCTTACACTTAAGAACATTACTAAAAACATTACTAAAGTTGGTATTATCTACAGTTATTATCTACTCCGGTGCGGACAGCTCGTTCCTCACCAGGCCTCGGTGGGGGTCACTGCTGCCGGTCATGCCCCTCGTTGAATGGCAACAGGAGCACATCATGTGGCACCATTCCAGCAGGCCTGCACTGAGAGCCGGATGGGCAGTGCAAGGTCACCATCACCACCCCCATGTGGCCAAACCTTCCATGGCAAGAGGCCAAGACACCGGGCAAGAAGCCCCAGCCCCCAAGGTCGCCATCACCACCCCCATGTGGCCAAACCTTCCATGGCAAGAGGCCAAGACACCGGACCAGAAGCCCCAGCAGCCCAAGGTCGCCATCACCACCCCCACATGGCCAAACCTCCCATGTCAAGAGGCCAAGACACAGGACCAGAAGCCCCAGCAGGCCAAGGTCGCCATCACCACCCCCACGTGGCCAACCTCCCATGTCAAGAGGCCAAGACACTGGACCAGAAGCCCAAAAAGCCCAAGGTCGCCATCACCCCAGACACGTCCCACAACCTCCCAGGGGCATGCAACTCTGAAGGGGCCACAGAGGCACAGGCCAAGAAGCCCTACTTCATCCAGCACACCCTCTCCTCCTTGGCCACATTTGCCACTGGCACAGGTGGCAAGGCACTCTCCATATGCCACATCTACGCCTGCTAGTTTAGTGGCCACCCAGCCACGAACACCCAGTCCCTATCCAAGTCCTGTCCAATCTCAAGCCAGCCAGCTGTCATACATTTCACCCCAACACAGCCAGGCCAGAATGTCCCCCGATTTGCCTGAAAACAATGAGGAGACAGAACCTCAAGCAACAGGGCGAACATTACGCCGAGGCCACTTGAGTGGCAGGTTTGGGGAGGCCCAAACTCTGGCATTGGCTAGTGGGCTCACCTTACATTATGATGAACTATATGGGCGCAGATCCAAAGCCACAAGCAAAATGCGCAAAGCAGAAATTTTAGAGGAGCTCACCAGACAGGTCAATGCAGCGGGGGATGAGCTCAAAGATGTGGAGCAGAGTCAACGGAAAATATCAGGCCTGAAGAATGCAGCACGGAAGAAAGATAATAAATGGTGAAATTACAGGTGCATATCTACTTTGTGGATTTTTCTGCTTCTTGTATTGTCAACATTTTGCTACATTTTCCAAACTATCTTTTTCAGCTTACAAAATGGCGGAGGCTTCCCCACTAAACTTCAATTTGCCCAAACTGGGGAGATGGTGCTGGGCCTGATACATCCCGTGGCATTAGGGGGACACTCGGGGCGACGGGACACGGACATCCCTACTATTCCTGCAGGTTAGTAATGTTAGTGTGTATGTGAAATGTTTGCAACGTGTAAATGGAGGCTCCAAGGCATATATGAACACATGCCCCTAGGGAGTGCCTTGTAGTGGAGGATTCATTTTTAGCAGGGTGTGTCATGTCTGTGGAATGTCAATGTTCTAATTTGCTTGGCCATACCTGACCTTTGCAAGTATTTATGGACACTATTAAAGTATTTATATTAGCAAAGGACTGCCTGTTATGTGAATATAATCAATCAGATCCAACACTTCCATCTTTATCTTTAGGCCACTTGGGTTGGAGCTGTGGTTTGGTCTCAAATACTTGATCATGGGTCAGGGAAAGGTCTACATAGGAAGAATGCCCACCAGCATATTCTTAAGCCAAATGCTATTTGCAAGCTGAGGGTGGGCCCCTAATGGCCCTTTAGGGATGTGTGAAGCCTCATAACACCCACTACATGCATGTTTGTTTTATTTAAGGTGACCAATGTGTATGTATATGTTGATTAATACATCTAACAGATAAGGACATTCATAGTGAAGGACAACTTGGACCGTTGGGGGAGTTGCCATTCCTGCTTGGCCACGTGTTTTAGTGAAGCATATGTAGTCATACAGATCAACAATGCATAGTGGTGTGTTTACATGCCTTTTTTTAATCAATGCAGCCCAGCAACATCCCTCAGCTAGTGTGAAAGCCTCAGCCAGTTTGACCACGCCGTAAACTTCCGTGCTGCCTAGGAGTCAGGATCCGATATATACGGTAAGTGTATTTTTCAGAATCTGCAGATGCATGTGAATTAACATGATTAATTTGTCGTTATAAAATATTTAGGGCCCAAACTGAACCTTTTTTTTTCACATGTCCCAACAGACCCACACACTGATGGAGGAAATCCAGGAGCTGGAGGAGGATGGCACCTTGATGGGACCTTCACTACAGCTCCCCCTGGAACATAATCTGCAACTGTCCCAACATGTTTCTACACCAAATCCTCTGCAGCAGAGTGAAGCTGGCCGCATGCTGCCAGCCCATCGTGGGCAGCATGCAGAGACTGAGCCTACAGTCCCCAGTGTTAGCTCTGCTGCTGAGGATTTGCCAAGCAGACCTGTGGCTGTTGGTCGAACTAGAGGACCATCATCTGCACGCGCCCCAACCCGGGGATTCGGGAGGCGTAGTCAGCTACGTCGCCCAGTTTCCCAGGGGAGGCACGTGTCGATAATGGAGTCAGCATGGCACCATGAGAGGCATTTATTTCGCCAACAAAATCAAAGAAACAACGAGCAGCATCATGCCCAATTAGAGACCTTAAAGCAGACCTTTACTCTGAATAAGACTCTATCTTATATGTTTCCCGCACCCTGTACATACATATTGCCCACATTAAATATCATGCTACCTGCATCTACTGCATGTTATGAGACTTTAAACATTCAAGATGGCGGCTCATGGGAACTCAGGCAGCCTGCAAACAGGAAGTGCCTTCTGACTGTGCTGCTCGGCATTCTGGGATTGCTGACCTTTTCCTGACCCCAGCTCTGCTCTGTCTGAGCAAACCACAGCTATAACCCGCCCCCTGTACTTTATCCAACTCTCCTCTCCTTAGTAAGTGTGATGCTTCTGAGTCAAGATGGCGGCTCCCGTATCCTAAAATCCTGAACAGACTTGCAGCCCAGTGGGGGAAAGAATATTAAGTAGGTGACTAAAAACTTAAAATATATTACCTTTAGATGCTGGAGAATCGTTTTTTAAGGGTTTGGGCTTTTCAATAAATCATGGTGAAGGTCTGGTTTAAATAATACCTTAAACTCCATGCTGACAGAATTTAGGTCGACCAACAGCCACATGGCCACCTTATCCACAAATTTCACAGCCATGCTTGAGGAAGTTCGAACTAGCAACACCAACATGGCCACCTTAAGTACTAATTTCAGTGCCATGCTTGAGGAAGTTCGAACAACCAATAGAAACATGTTGGAATAGATGCAGATTAGGAATGCCACACATGCCCAGGTGATGGGCCACCTCCAAGGCCCACCACCAGGGTTTTATGGGCATCAAACATTTTAACCCCTATTTGGCCTGTATCTGCTCCACATCTTTGATTGACATCCCCACTGTATTGACCTATCTGGTGAGCCCTACCAATATACCCTTTTGGTATGGCTTTGCTTGTATGCTTAGGATTTGCGCCCATATAGCTCATTAGAGTGCTGAGATACCCCACTAGCCAATGCCGGAGCTCAAGCCTCACTGAACCTGCCACTCAAGCTGTTGCGCTGCAGGCTTTGGCCTAATTACATTGCTTCTGGCTCATCCTGTTTATAGGCATGATTGGGGGACATTCTGCCCTGGCAAACTACTACCTTGAACCCTGGCAGAGATTGGACTGGACTTGGATTTTGACTGGGGCTTCTTGTTTGGGTGGCCCACTGACTTACAGGCGTAGATGTGGCATAGGTATGGTGCTTTCCACCTGTGCCTGTGGCAAATGTGGCCAAGCAGGAGAGGGTGTGTATGTGTCCCTATTTCTTTGAGCCAAAATATTGACATCCCAATGCTTGCTCCATATGTGTGTGTATTTTCTTTGGGATGGAAAACTTCGGCCTGGAGTGCATTACTTTCAAACTCCTGCCTGTGGCCAATTGCTAGGTGCCATGATTTGTCACAGATTTAATTTGTTGTTTTACCATGTATGTACATGAAGTATGGGAGTGACCATCCACTCCAATTTTTACTTTACAATTTAAATAAAATGAATGTGACTTGACCTGTTGTTGACTAAGTTGATGCCTTAATGTTTAGGTGTTTTGTAGATTACTTAAGGTTTGGCCAAACAAACTGGGGCAAAAAAAAGGCATGAGTCTCAGATCATGTGTGCATTTTTTAGTAATTAAATCATTACTAGTTGTCACAGTACAAAACATAAAGAAAAAAACAAAGCAAAATTAGATTAAGAAATTAAAAAAGCAGGCACAAAACAAACACAGGCACAACAAATTAAGAAAAATGGGTACAAATCAAATTAGCCCGAACTGCTTGGGCAGAGGCACTAGGTGTGCCACGGTAGTGGTCTTCGGGGTCCTGGAGAGGGGGGCAGATCCAAATACCGGGGGACACGCTGCATGATGGCATAGTTATTTAACACAGCACACGCAAGAATGATATCTATCACCTTCTTGGGGTCATACTGTAGTGCTCCCCCGGTATGGTCCAAGCAACGGAAGTGGGTTTTTAATAACCCAAACGCCCTATCAACAACGGCCCTGGTCTTCCGGTGGGCCCGATTGTAGGCATCCTGTTGCGCATTCTGTGGCCGAAGAACGGGCGTCAGCAGCCAGGGAAGCAGTGGATAGCCGGAATCCCCTGAAAACATTAAACAAAAATAACATTAATTACACATTACTCCCTAAATTGAAACCAAAAAATGGTCCTTCAACCTGACTAAGAAGCTTTGCGAAGATTGCTTTGCTAAAAAAACAGCCTAACACCATCTAATGCATGTTCGGACCATTAAAACATCCAAGATGGCGGATGAGGGCAAATTAGGCAGACTGCTAACAGGTATTGGTTTCGGACTGTGCTGCTCAGCATTCTTGGATGTGTTACCTTTTCCGGACCCCAGATCTGCTTTGTCTGAGCCAAGCACAGCTTTAACCCACCCCCTGCACTTTATCCCGCTCTCCTCTACTCAGTTAGTGTCATGCTTCTAAGCAAAGATGGCGCAGACCCTATCATAAAGTCAAGAACACAATTGCAGCCGAGTGTGGGGAAGAATAATAAGTAATTGAGTAGAAAGGTGACATTTCTACTTTGGAAATGCTGGTCCAACATTTGTAAAGGGTTTGTGGTTTGCAAATTATTCTGGTTAAGGTCCGGTTTAACATGTAATAAGGGGGGAAAACCAGCCATAGTTTCAGACATGGGTCATAAACTATATTCATAGGCATACATTGCAAAGAGAATGACGTTATTGGCGTCAACTTATCAAGGAGCCATCCACCTGAGAATTCTCCAGACTCAAACCGACGGTACAATCCAGATCGTCGCAAGATGTACGCATCATGGGATGGAAACCCGGCAAGAACACTAAGGAACCGCATGTCCGGGGCCATCACTGCTTGGACATTCAGTGAGTGGCCCATTTTGCGGTTCCTGGGATAAAAGAAAAAAAAAAATTAGCAAGGCAAGGTAAACTACTCAAACACTAACTCCTAACACCCTCCCAAAAACCTGTTGGCCAATATAAATAACACTAACTAAGTACCTAAGTATTTTTTGCACAAAAAAATGATAGGTATGTTGGATCAAGTAAAGATTAACTTTAAATTGCCTAGTTAAGGTCCACATGAAAATGTTTTCCTTTGGCCGACAGGAAAAACATTGTATAAGCTAAATACGGGCCAATGTTTCACAGGGACTATTTACAAGGAGGGATTACCAGAGATACATTGTATGCTATTTCACGGGGACTATTTACAAGGAGGGATTACCAGAGATACATTGTATGCTATTTCACAGGGACTATTTACAAGGAGGGATTAAGAGCTATTTAAAATAACATTTAGGTAAACTATAATAAAAAATGACAGATTGTACTTGCCTATAGATGTACTCGTCGGCTGCCGGAGGCACCAGGGCAACGTGGGCACAATCAATGGCACCCATGACGTTGGGCATGTCGGCGATGTTATAAAATGCCAGCTTAATCGCGTTCCTGGCTACCATGTCATCAGGAAAACAAATATATTTCTGACTAATGGTAGCCATGCCTTCCAAAAACTTGGATATCGCGCGGCCCAGCGTAGGCTGGGAGATCCCCACGGAGAGGGCACCCAGCCTCTGGAACGAGTCGTTCGCCAAAAATTGCAGGCAGCCAAGCATCTTGGTCATACCTGAAATTGCTTGCCCCTTCCTTGTGGTGTGGGCTAACCATGGCCGCAGCTCACTATACAATTTATGGAGGGAAGCGCGATTAAGTCTGGTGAGCTCGAACAGCTCAACGTCATGCATGCCATCGATATGCATGTGTCGCAGGTGCAATCTGGTCTTGGCCCCCCCGGACAATTTCAATGCCCATCTGGAGTTCCTCATGCTCCACACAGGCACTAGACTGGTTCATATCTGCTGTTTTCGAGGTCAAAATGGTCCCGTAAGGGGATCGCCAATGAAACAGGTTTATAGGGTGGTGGTCCCTCGGCAATCAGCTCTCTGAATGAGACGCAAGCCCATACCAATAATGTAAGTTATCTGAACGAACGAAAAATATCAGATTTTGATTGGAAAATGATCCGAACTAACGCAAATGATCCGATTTGCTTTCGTTCATCGAAAGCGCATATATGCATTTGCCCGAACGTTCGTACGAATGAAAAATGAACGAAAAAACAAATAAAATGACAAACACACACAAAAACTTTCACAGACAGCTACGAAAGTCCAGACGAATGTGCCTCTGAATCGAGCCTATTGTGTGGAGGGTCTTTCTTGTGATATAGGATACAAATTTAATAGGGATATCCCCGCTGTGGAATAATTTCAATAATCATATGTTTCATGTTATGTCATGTTGTGTTTATCATGGTTTTTATACTTAATAAAATATTGATGGATTATTTAATGCAATAATTGATTAGTTATTTGATGTGTCTAGTGCTGGCCTGGATGTGACCCATTGTGGTAGCTGGGGCCACATACAAAAATTTGGATTGTTTAGGTGCATGGTTTTGGGGACACCCGGCCGGTCACAACACAACTATTTAAGTATTAAGGTAGTGCAGGGTCTTGTCTTCGTTTTCTTTGCAATATGAGCGCATCATGTGACTGCACACTGGCAGGCCTGTGCTAAGGGCCGGATGGGGAGCGCAATGGCAGCTCTGAAACTGACAGCTCTGAAACTGGGCCGCAGCACCCAAGTTCTAAGGTGATAAGTAGTCTTTGTTATTTTTTACTTCAGTCTGGTCTGTCCCTTTAAACCATTAAACACCAGCCATGCAAATTTTATGTGCCTGGCTTTCCCTCTGCTATCGACCAAAAAAAAATTCCACTCACCTGACCCCTCAATCGATCCGGCAGGGTTTCCTCTTCACCCGGGGGGCCTCTGATCACCCCCCCCCGGGCTCCTCTGGCTTCAGAAGAGGGCCTGGAATAGGGCCCCAACCCGCTTCCGCAGCCACCGAAAATAGCTGTGAAAAAAAAATGACATTAACTCACCTCTGTGCGCAATCCCTCCCGCCGGGTTTCCTCTTCACCGGGGAGGCCCCCGAATCCCCTCCCTGGGCTCTTCAGTCATCAGGAGAGAGCCTGGAGTTGGTCTCCCCGCTTCTGCCTTTACTGCACCGCCACCTGTAGCCCCACCTTCTTGGGGGTGGGGTGGATGACATCACAGAGGAGCTGACAATCGGAGATGAGTAAAGAAAAAAAATGTTTTTTAAATAAATTACATTTTTACTTTAAGGTGTGTGTGTGTTTACAGTTAACCCATTGTGAACTGGTAAGAGATCCATGAGACCCCTATACCAGTTCACAAGGCTCGGGGACTGGCAAGTTGCCTAGTGACTTGCCATTAACCCCCAGCCCCCCATTACCTGCCTCTCCAAAGCCCAGGGAGGGGGCAGAAGACCCCGGGGCCACAAGGCTACGTGGGCTTGTAGCTTTGCAGGGCAGGGGGCCACTAAGGCTGGCCCTTACGCCCTGTTCTACAAGCCCTGCATAGCTGGTCCCTGGGCTGGTTACGCTGGGTAGGGGGGACCCCACGCCATTTTGGGGGGGTTTTGAAGGCTTTTTTGTTGAAACCCATGGTTATTATTTACTTCCATTTATGTATACAAAAGCTGAACTACTCTCCTGGGGATTATAAAGCTGCAGTTACCTCACTGAACTAGTCTACATGTATCCCTTTTTTCTGATTGATGAAAGATTATATCATTGTGTATTCATTTTTAATACACATCTTTTTTGCAATATCAATTGTATTAGTGTGGGGTGCATCGTTTCAAATCTTTTTACATTTGGTTGCACATATTTTACCCAATAATATTGAGAATACACTAAACCAAGGCAAAACAAGACATTTCATGTTGAAGCCCAGACTGTATAGAGCAAAATATTGAAAAATGGTCTGGCAACTGAGGGTGACAAAATCTCTAGCTAGGCTGGCAGTTAAAGGGTGAAAGCAGAACAAAACCTTGAATTTTGACTACCCTGGGTTTTGTTCCCTGCTCCAAGGGGCATCCCAGATTGAGATGGCCCACTATGTTAATCCCCCCAGATCATCTAGAACAACTCACCTCTTCCCAGTGTGTGCATGTGTTAGCTCTCATTCAATCAGAGCCGTTTGCTGAGCATATGTAATGCTTGGCAAATGGCTGTTTACATGCAGAGCTTTAGCAATCGGGAGTGCAGTGGCTGCATCCCTAGCACGCGAGTGCGCACCCAACCTATGTGAATGGCTGGAGGTGGGAGCGCAAAGATGAGGGGATGTGGCCGCCGGATGTTTACATCGGCGAGGGAGCCCCAGAAGCAGGTGAGTGCTGCGTGGCCCCAGGGGGTTTCACACAGCTGGGCATCCCGATCTGGAATACACCGGGGAAAAGCCAGAGACCAAGTCATGAGGGTTTTGTTACGATTTAAAGTGCTGTTTTTTTTCAACTCTTTTTTTACAGTTAAACCGCTGCATGCTTATCAATGACTGATTCCCTTTACTTTTCCGGTGGCTACAAAACTTGCATTGCCTCTGCCTCCACCTTGCTGCACCTGGTAAGTGTATATTTCCCACAATCGTCTCAGGTGCTGCATCTAAATCCTAGCACAAGACTTGAAAGGCGTGGGCGGGGCTGAAGGTGACTTTAGTCATCGTGAAAGAAAAACATGGCTGATCATTTGGCATTGCAGCGTATATTTTTATGTGCCAAAATGTTGTCCTCAAGGTGTTAAGCTGTTCTAGTATTTTTACGTTTATTTCTCATGTTAGAAAACGTATATTTCCAGGAAGTGGTTTTCACATCTGCAATCTGTTGCTATTGGCGACGTCCACCATGTCTGTACACCAAGAAGGAAGATGTGACCCTGCACACACAGAACACTGCTGCTGGGCATGTGTAAGGTTGAGCGAGCTCCCTCGCCTCAGCAGTGACCGTGCTTGCATTATTATTAGGCAGCTTGTTTTGCTCAGGCAAAGTGGCCATCACAGACTGCTTAAAGACTTTCAGAGAGATGCTGCTGTCTGGAAATTGCTGAGATATTGGGGCATGATCACAAAACCATCAAATGTTTTGTTGCAAAGATTTGCAAAGAAACGTCCACAAGTGTTTTTTTCTGTTTTAGACTGTAATTTGAAGTGGACAAAAAGATTTTGACCATCCTTGGTTTTGGTTATAGCCATGGGGTCTTCTGCACTTCTTTATAGAGTCAAACCAAATCTGCATAAATAAGTAACAATTTATTCATATTTCTCCTAGGATATGTATGTAATTAGCCCTGGGGTGGGGGGGTGAATAAAAGGAGATAACTTTCATTTGGGGAGTGACATTCCCTTTAAAAGAAAACCAAAACATACCTGCGGCCAGCCTGGCATCTAAAAGTTTCAAGAGCCGGCGGTTAGTTCTTTTCCGGGTCATTCTGAATCAGGATGCCCCACTGTGTGAAACCCCCCAGGAAGGGCCATAAAACAAACCTCGCCTCGCTCCAACGGCACATGCACGCGCTCTCTTCCAATGAGAGCCGCCTGTCATGTCATTTGGCAGGAATCTCTCATTGTTTACAATAGGGAGTGCACGCTGCCACATCCCCGGCGTTGTGCACAATTGATTACAATGAGACCCGCCTGCCGAATGACGTTGTCATAGCAGGCGGCTCTTACTGGACAAGAGCCCGCACATGCATTGTTGGAGAGTTGGTGGGTTTTTTTGGGCTTTCTGGAGGGTTTCAGACGGGCATCCCGATTCGATTCCAGGCCGGCCACTGGTGGGTTTTGTTCCGCTTTAAAAGGGAATATAACTCCCCGAGGGACACGGGGCTCCCACAACATTATTGTTAAGTATTTGAGAAGAATGAAACATGAAGCCATTAAACTCCAGTGCTGTCTCCAGTGCTGTTATATTCCAGATCTACAACCTCCTTGGGGGTGTGCACAAATACAAGGTGTGCAGAGCTTAGAGACATGGCCAAGGTGAGGGAGCCTGAAACCCGACCACCACTGAACAAGACACAGAAGCTGAAACATCAAAGCTGGGCCAAGAAATTTCTTTGGCCTTTTGGAAGTGAGAAGGACTCTTGAGGAAGCAGATACCTGTACATGGGCTTATGGATAAATCAGTAAAGGACTTTTGAGATTTGGGATGCGCCGCTCCCCAGGTCGCCTGAAAACTGACCTTCTTTCCTGGCCTTTTCCAGGCATTTGTGAATGGCCGCCAGCACGCTGACCATAAGAGAGGCTGCGCACGGGCCGTAGGACCGAGGGAGGGTGAGTGAGATCGGGCGACCTGGGGGGTTTCACACAGCAGGGCATCCCCAATCGGGGTGCCCCGGGGGTAAGGACCAAAACCCAGGATAGTCAAAATCCTGGGTTTTGGTCCACTTCAAATCTGTTCAAAAACCCAAGACATTCCCAATACAGCCCACATATACACCCCACATAAACCCCTCCTATGTCGACATATGAAGTGTGTTTTCAGCAAGATTTTTCTAAACCAAATCTGCCACAGAAAATCACCAGCTTTCGCCAAACCATTTTGCAAAGTAAATGTCACCATTTCTCACCAGCGCAAACAAGGCAAAGTGCATTGTGCATATCGCTTGTCACTGGTGTTCGCCGCTGTAAGTTGAGCAACATTCGCTGCAGTTTTCCACTCTCCATGCACATACGGTGAATGCAGTAAAGGCAAAAGTTGCGCACAGCCATGAACATTGTAAATCACCCCCTACATATTAATGAGAGGGTTAAATTGTTACTTTGTGCCCTATGTAAATTGCTTGAGTTTGAACCGCCAGGTGCACACACAGGGAGATGTTCAGTTTGTATGGATCTCTCCCTGTGTCGTGTTCCAAAGGGAGGCTGGCAGCTTCCCAGGTGAGTAGATCTTAAAAAACGCTATACTCACTATGTGTCCCACACAGACTGTCAGCTGGAGTCTCCAGTGCTGGAGATCTGACCTGATAGCTGGTCCCGCCCTGCACACCCAATTGCGCGTCTCTTCTTGGGTCCTCAAATGCGAAAACGCCTCCGGCCTCATCACGGTTAGCTGACATGCCCTCCTTCATTCACTGCAACACTTCGCATGCCCCTTTCCATTGCAGTGAATGGAGGGGGCATGCCAGCTATCAGTGACAATGCCGGGGGGGCCTTCCTGTGAAGAAGACAGAAGAGACACGTGATAGGGTGTGCAATGCAGGCCGGGAACCAGCTATCAGGTAAGATCTGCAGTGCCGGAGTATCACTGACAGTCTGCGTGGGACACATGAGGGTTGATTCATAGTTGGTGCCCAGGTGAGTTTGGATGCGCTTTCGTTTGAGCGCCAGTTTGCGCACTAGTGTTTGCCATTGCGCATGACATTTCCTGCTAGTGTTTTTTGCGCACCAAACTGACTCCGTTGCCTTATTTATGGTAATAATAAAAAAAGATAATAGAAGAAAAGAAGAACAAAAATGAATGGCATAACAGATGAAAGAAAGAAAGAAAGAAAACGATATGGAAAGAAAAGAATGGAATGAAAGAAACAAAGAATATAAGGACTGACAGAAATAATAGAAGTAAACAAAAGAAAGAAATGAATGGCATAAAGAACAGGTGAAAGAAAGAAACAAGGAATAAACTAAATGAAAGAAAAAATAAGAAGAAAGACTCAACAAATAGAAGGACTGAAAAGGGCTGCCCCATTAATACTGTGTCTGGGAGCCAATCAGAGGCTGTCACAGCAGCACTGTGCCAGGTAGCCAATGAACAACTGCCACATCAGTAGCAAAGGCGACTGTACGTGTGAGATAAATTTACTTTAAATCACTTTAAATCATTGAAATAACAAGTTTAAATCATTAAACAAAAACATTATATAGTAATATAACACATTTTAAATCACAGCGCAGTGGATGTGGCAGTCCCGGGGGGCGGGGGGTTTGTTGGGTGAGGGTCAAAAAGGTGTCAGGACCTGTCCCATAATATGTTAATTAAATTATTTAAAATGTGTTATATTACTATATAATGTTTTTGTTTAATGATTTAAACTTGTTATTTCAATTATTTAAAACTTATCTCACATCTACATAGAATAGGAGTCACCCCTGTTACTGATGTGGCAGCTGTTCATTGGCTTCCTGACACAGTGCTGCCATGGCAGCCTCTGATTGGCTCCTGCCTGTATACATGTCCAGCATGGCCTACACTCTGGTTGTATGTTTGTCTTAAAAAGAAGGGTGTTCCAGGGCCCTGAACCATCAACATTTGGCTACTATTTTGCTTTCTGGATTACAATATAAGACATTTGATCTACTTTGGAGTGTTGTTCTTTTTGTTTTCAATAATGTAATGAAACATCCACCAGATGCTTTCTGTCAGACTCACTGGTTTGCAGGATCCAGATCAGAACGCACTGCCCAATCTCTATCGCTGCTTCACCAGTAGCCAAGCCCTCTTGCCGGGCCACAACTTATGCCTCACCAGACACAGTTGCCCCCCAGGAATTGTTAGCGCAAGCAAAACTTTCTGAGAGCTGAGACTGCAGGTTGGTAAGATCCAACGGGTGGTAATGCGAAGTCCAAGCAAAGCCAGTCATACATGGGAGATCAGTTCAAACAAACAACAAAGCACTAGGGCAAGGAGTTCTTGGGCCCAAAGCTCAAACACAGGTGAGCACGAAAGAAGTACAGAATCGGCAGGCAAAGGCAGGGTTGAGAGAGTTTTTGAGGTCAATCACAGTAGGCCTTAAAGGCAGGTACAGGAGGTTCGGGCAAAGATAAAGTTGGGCAAGATTCAGGGTCATACATGGTCAATCACCATAATAGTAACACAAACTAGAACACCCAAAGCAACAGCTATCATGGTTAATGAGTGTGTGCACTTGGGACATTTTAATAGGGCTAAAGGGAATCAGCTGTGGCAACCAGGCCTGATTGACAACCACAAGGACTGATTAGCCTACCATAATTAAGGGCTGGATAGTCCAAGAACTCATTGGCAAAAATGTCAGAGTCTTGTTAAATTTATAGCTACCAAAATCTCTGTAAATATACTGACCGATTATTATTATTTTAAGATGGTGTTGGTGTACCCAACATTTGCAGGGAAAGCTGCAGAGAAAATACAAAACCTCAGACTTAGACCTCAGTCAAACTTCCAATTTAGGGTTGGATACAAACACACCCTCTAAAAAAATATAATAGTTGGTCAGTATATTTACAGAGATTTTTGTAGCCATAAGATGTTCACAAGCTTCAGGCTTACTTGGACACATTGAGTGTCTGGCATCCATTTGGCAAATGAAGTTCAATGTGGAGAAATGTAAAGTCATGCACTTGGGGTCTAACAATCTGAAGGCCACATATATCCTCGGGGGAGAACTGAGAGAAACTCGTTGAGAAGGATCTGGGGATACTGGTAGATCACAGGCTAAATAACAGCATGCAATGTCAAGCAGCTGCTTCCAAGGCCACCAATATATTATCATGCATTAACAGAGGCCTGGAATCATGGGATAGGGTTGTAATTTTGCCTCTTTACAAGGCACTGGTGCGCCCTCACCTGGAATATGCCGTCCAGTTCTGGGCACCCGTTCATAGAAAGGACACTCTGACTATGGAAAGGGTGCAGAGGAGAGCCACCAAACTAATCATGAAAGATCTTAGTTATGAGGAAAGATTACGAGAATTACATCTGTTTAGTCTTGAGAAACGACGACTGAGGGGGGACATGATTAACTTGTATAAATATATAAGTCCATATATGTCCAATACAAAAAATATGGGGAAACACTATTTCAGGTAAAATCCTCTCTAAAGACAAGGGGGGCACTCCCTTCGACTAGAAAAAAAAGAAATTCAGTCTGCGAAGGCGACAATCATTCTTTACCATAAGAACTATAAATCTGTGGAATAGCCTCCCCCAGAAGCTTGTTAAAGCTGCTTCAACTGGTTCAAAAAAGGATTAGGTGCTTATTTAGAAGACAATAACATTAGCAGTTACTATTAGCGATTATCAGTAAAAAAATAAATAAATAAAATAAAACATAACTTCCCCTACCCCAACACCCTTGGCTGAACTTGATGGACATATGACTTAATTCAACTGTATTAACTATGTAACTACTTAGACGTTGACATTTTGTGGAGCTTGCCAGTATTGCGATCAGAAGATCAGTATGTATGGTTGACGCTTCCTGAAGAGTGCTGTCAGCTTTCCTCTCCTAATCTCATTACTATGTAAACCTTCTCAAGGTGATGTCACATGGGCAGTGGCAGTTGTGAAAGTTGTTGTATTAACTGCAAGCTCTGCAGAACCTGTGAATCAGTAAATGCCACAGCTTTCTCTCAGAGTCGGTGAACCATTTCAACACTTTAAGATGTGTAAATATTTGTGACACGTTGTTGTTACACTACCAAAAGAATTTGTGCGATCAAAAAAAGTGAAGCACTTCTTAGCCGCCTTAGGCTTTTTCTTCTATAGAGTGATTATAATTACATAATCTGGATTGTTACAAGCTGGTACATGAATTCTAGGAGCCAATCAGGTGTTTTCTTCTTAGCATGTGACAAGAGGAATCAAGTGAGCAGTGACGCCATTAACCTTAACTTGCATCGTCGAGGGTGCCAAAACCACACCAATCACATCTACATGACCGAGTTTCCAGTGGCGGAACTGACTGCTTCCCTGCAGCTGAATACGTGTTCAGCATGGCTAAAGGGCCTGGCATTTTGGAGCAGACCTAGGTTTCACAGGGTCCTATAGAAGAGGTCATGGTTTACTCCTCCCCACCCCAGCTAGCCCTCAGCATCAGTAAAATTACCCACCAAACCCACAGAGATGTAAAAAAAAATCCCCATTTAATCTCCATTGGGTCTAAAGAAATATAGAGATGAAGTAACAGAAAAATGTAACATTAAATGTACAAAATGTATTAAAGTAACAAATTACAAGAGACAATTAAAAAAAATATCAAAGGAAATCACAGAAGATGGCTCCAAAAAAACTTACGTAATCGCTACTGGGCAGATAAAAAAGGGCAAAGTGCTAACTACAAATTGTGCCAGACAATTTATTTAAGGGAAATGGCACCAGTCTGGTGTCTGTGGCTTCAAGAGAAATGGCTACCTGCTCAGTGTAGACACAGCAGCCTTGCTGGGCCTTGTAGTCCCCCCCCCCCCCCCCCCCAGTGGGGCTCCAGCTGTTGGTGCCATGGCGAGGTGAGCTCGGAAATGCTCCGATCCTCTGGTGAGCCAGTCCGAGCCTTGTCACAGAGGCTGCAAGAAGGAGAGAGGTAAATTGCATGGGGACCCCTTCTGCCACGGGCCTGATATCAGCTGCCTCACCTGCCTCTTTTGTATGTACGCCCCTATTTTCCAGGCTGCTCACGCAGAGCAGAAATCTTGCAGCCGGATCCACAGGACTTGGCCCCTTGTGGGGGAATAGGCTGCTCAAAAAGTGTGAGTAAGTATTTTTAGGTTTAAGCAGTTAAATTGGAGCTCAATGTAAAGCAAAAGAGACTAAGATTATTTTTCATTACAAATACTATCAAGAGATACCAAGCACCTCTATATGTGGTTTTTTTTTGCATAGAAAGGCATTAAAGTGATACTAAAGGCAAGGGTAATTGTTAAACCATTGCAGCTGAATATTTGGCACTGTCCTGAACTGTTTTCCATCTTTAAATTGAGGCAGAAATGGCCGAGATATCAGCGTTCAGCCAATTACATTCTCTCTTACATCCCATCCCTCCAATCAGCTCAGCAGAGTAGGACAGGATTGCTGGTCCCTCCCTCCGCCAGCCCCTCCCTCCACCTCCTCCTGTGCAGTGTGTGCGGGGGGGAGCAGTGTGTGCAGGCAGGAGGGTGTGCTGGGGGGCAGTGTGTACTGGGGGGCAACAGTGTGTGCTGGAGGGGTGACAGTGTGTGCTAGGGGGTGACAATGTGTGCTGGGGGGCGACAGTGTGTGCCAGGGTGGTGACATGTGTACCGGGGAGGTGACAGTGTGCGCCGGGGAGGTGACAGTGTGTGCTGGGGGTGACAGTGTGTGCCGGGGAGGTGACAGTGTGTGCTGGGGGTGACAGTGTGTGCTGGGGGTGACAGTGTGTGCTGGGGGTGACAGTGTGTGCCGGGGAGGTGACAGTGTGTGCTGGGGTGACAGTGTGTGCTGGGGGGTGACAGTGTGTGCCGAGGAGGTGACAGAGTGTGCTGGGGTGACAGTGTGTGCTGGGGTGACAGTGTGTGCTGGGGGTGACAGTGTGTGCTGCGGTGACAGTGTGTGCCAGGAAGGTGACAGTGTGTGCTGGGGCGACAGTGTGTGCTGGGGGATGACAGTGTGTGCTGGGGGATGACAGTGTGTGCTGCGGTGACAGTGTGTGCCGGGGAGGTGACAGTGTGTGCCAGGAAGGTGACAGTGTGTGCTGGGGCGACAGTGTGTGCTGGGGGATGACAGTGTGTGCTGGGGCGACAGTGTGTGCTGCGGTGATAGTGTGTGCCGGGGAGGTGACAGTGTGTGCCAGGAAGGTGACAGTGTGTGCTGGGGCGACAGTGTGTGCTGGGGGTGACAGTGTGTGCTGGGGGTGACAGTGTGTGCTGCGGTGACAGTGTGTGCCGGGGAGGTGACAGTGTGTGCCAGGAAGGTGACAGTGTGTGCTGGGGTGACAGTGTGTGCTGGGGAGGTGACAGTGTGTGCTGGGAAGGTGACAGTGTGTGCTGGGAAGACAGTGTGTGCTGGGGGGGCGACAGTGTGTGCTGGAAAGACAGTGTGTGCTGGGGGGGCGACAGTGTGTGCCGGGAAGGTGACAGTGTGTGCTGGGGCGACAGTGTGTGCTGGGGGTGACAGTGTGTGCTGGGGGTGACAGTGTGTGCTGCGGTGACAGTGTGTGCCGGGGAGGTGACAGTGTGTGCCATGAAGGTGACAGTGTGTGCTGGGGCGACAGTGTGTGCTGGGGGTGACAGTGTGTGCTGCGGTGACAGTGTGTGCCGGGGAGGTGACAGTGTGTGCCAGGAAGGTGACAGTGTGTGCTGGGAAGACAGTGTGTGCTGGGGGGGCGACAGTGTGTGCTGGGAAGACAGTGTGTGCTGGGGGGGCGACAGTGTGTGCCGGGAAGGTGACAGTGTGTGCTGGGGCGACAGTGTGTGCTGGGGGGCGACAGTGTGTGCTGGGGGGCGACAGTGTGTGCCGGGAGGTGACAGTGTGTGCCGGGAAAGTGACAGTGTGTGCTGGGGGCGACAGTGTGTGCTGGGGGTGACAGTGTGTGCTGGGGTGACAGTGTGTGCCGGGGAGGTGACGTTGTGTGCTGGGGTGACAGTGTGTGCCGGGGAGGTGACAGTGTGTGCCGGGAAGGTGACAGTGTGTGCCGGGAAAGTGACAGAGTGTGCTGAGGGCGACAGTGTGTGCTGGGGGTGACAGTGTGTGCTGGGGAGGTGACAGTGTGTGCCGGAGAGGTGACAGTGTGTGCTGGGGGGCGACGGTGTGTGCTGGGGGGCGACAGTGTGTGCTGGGGGTGACAGTGTGTGCTGGGGGCGACAATGTGTGCTGGGGAGGTGATGGTGTGTGCCGGGGAGGTGATGGTGTGTGCCGAGGAGGTGACAGTGTGTGCCGGGGAGGTGACAGTGTGTGCTGGGGGCGACAGTGTGTGCTGGGGTGACAGTGTGTGCCGGGGAGGTGACAGTGTGTGCCGGGAAGGTGACAGTGTGTGCCGGGAAAGTGACAGTGTGTGTGCTGAGGACGACAGTGTGTGCTGGGGGTGACAGTGTGTGCCGGAGAGGTGACAGTGTGTGCTGGGGGGCGACACTGTGTGCTGGGGGTGACAGTGTGTGCCGGAGAGGTGACAGTGTGTGCTGGGGGTGACAGTGTGTGCTGGGGGCGACAGTGTGTGCTGGGGAGGTGACGGTGTGTGCCTGGGAGGTGATGGTGTGTGCCGAGGAGGTGACAGTGTGTGCCGGGGAGGTGACAGTGTGTGCTGGGGGTGACAGTGTGTGCTGGGGAGGTGACGGTGTGTGCCGGGGAGGTGACAGTGTGTGCTGGGGAGGTGACGGTGTGTGCCGGGCAGGTGACAGTGTGTGCCAAGGGGGTGACAGTGTGTGCCGGGCAGGTGACGGTGTGTGCCAAGGGGGTGACAGTGTGTGCCGGGGAGGTGACAGTGTGTGCTGGGGTGATAGTGTGTGCCGGGGAGGTGACAGTGTGTGCTGGAGGTGACAGTGTGTGCTGGAGGTGACAGTGTGTGGCGGGAGGTGACAGTGTGTGCTCGTAGAAGTGTTGGCTTTGTTCTGAGAGATTAGAGCGATTTTTTCCTAGCTGATCTCCATTCAGCGAGGGGCAGGTTGTTTCCTGTCCTTCATCATACAGGTATGCATGATGTTTTTGGCTTCCTAGGGGTCTTTAACTGGATGGGCATCCGTATTTGGCAAAATACAGTTAGGCTAATGTTCAAACTCAAGGAACATATACATGGCCGGTTTTAGAAAAATGCCACAATTCAGAGACCAGGTGATTATAGGTAAATGTGAGGTTATAGGTGGAATGAGGAGGTGTTGGCTATACCCGGACTAGGCCTAGGCTCCAGGGGGTGCAAGGGGCGTACACCCACCACTTTCCCTGCAAATGGGGCCTCCACTAACCTTTGGGTTATGGTCTGGTCCAGGAGGCTTTTCAGTGTTTGGTCTGATGGGCCACGGGACCGGCAAAAATCTAAAACAGGGGCAGTGCAAATCCCCCCCCCCCCCCGCTCCTGGGCAGCCAAAGCCACCACAAGGCAGGAAGGAAAGTCCAGAGCAGCAAAGCTGCCATCAGTGATGGGTGCATACAGAGCTGTCAATCGGCGGCCTCTCACTGCACATAAGCCACCAAGTACAGCCGCTGGCAGCTCAATGCAGGGAAACTGTTTTCTGCTGGACCAGCTGGGTGACTACACTACTCCCCACCCAGAATGGCAAAGCAGGAGTTCCCGAGCAACACGCACCCGCACAAGGGTGGCACAAGGAACTCAATCTGACGTTCCAGTAAGTAGGCTGCTGCCAGACAACCACCAATCAGTTACTTGGCTGAACTATTATGCTAAAGGCAAAAATCTTATTGTATCTGGGGCCTCCACCAGATTTTGTGCTCAGGGGACACCACCGCACTTACTCAGGCCCTGCCTGTAGTGATTGGGGTCCCTGGGCCCAGAGGCGTTGCTAGGGGGGAGCAGGAGGGGCACTTGCCCCGGGTGCAGCCGGTCAGGGGGGCGCCAAAGGGGGGCTTGAGCACAGGTGGGGGCGGCATTTCGAATATTTGCCCTGGGTGCCAGCTACTCCTCTGCCTGGGCCATTGCCAACTTTGCACCCCCCCCCCCAATGCTATGCCTGCCCAAAATCCCATAACACAAAACATTATATTAGCATTGATAAATAGTTTCAAGTCAATTAAAGTTTTAGGCACTGCAATTTTCCTAGGATATTATTAAACATCATATAAAAGCATTGTGCAATAAAGTCAATGGAAAGCGACACAGCCGCACCTACGGGAAGATGTTATCACCTATTAATTTGAATTTCACACCCTTTGTTTACATAATCTGCTGCCACATTTTAGGAAGCTGCAACGTTGTGCTTACTGGAATACCGATACCCACAATGCAAAACTCTGATTTATCTACCATGTAACTCTTTAATGGTATTGGTGTCCACTTCAGAGGAGCCTCCTGATGTGAGATGCCCCTGTGTATGAAACCCCCAGATCTCCAGTTTTCTGAACCTGGCTTCATACTCCCCAGGCGTATGCGCAGGCTCTCATCCAGAATTGAATAGGATTTCTATGCACATTTATGTCTAGCAATCAATCAATTGCGAGGAACCTCTCGCTGGCTGCTGCCCTCCAAAGTGTGTGTTAGTCCAGCAGTCCTGGAACACCAGGGAAGGGGGACCCTAAAACTGTGGCATGCATGGTAAGGGTCAACATCCAGTCATAAGACCAGAACCCGGATACTGGCCTACAATGTAAGGACCAATATCATTTTATTCACTGCAAAAGAGCAGATGTGTCAAGACCCGACACGCCCCCTGCATTGCAGTGAATGGAGAGGGCGTGCCATAGTCCGTGTGATGGATGGAAGGGACGGCCCATTGTCAATACTACCATAGCTACCAACTTTTCAGGGTGCAAGAGAGGGACATTTGTTAAGTTGGGCCAGGCCCCCTCATTGAGGGATAGATAGGAGATTTTAACAGTTAAACCAATATAAACACTTTAAATAGGCAAATGAATCATTTATTGCTGCAGATCTGCATGTTACACCTCAAAGAGGGGCAAAGGAGAACAATAAGGGGCAGGGGGGCATGGACTCAAAAGACGGACAGTCCCTCCAAATCAGGGGCACTTGGGATACTATGGAAGTGGTGGACAAGCGTTGGCAAATGATGCAGGACATACTGTAGATCTAGAGATTATTTAAAGGTCAGAGAACCATACTAGGAGCAATTGTCCTTGGGGGATGGGTGAGTATTTTTGTTTTGATGCATAGAAAATGACTTTAAAGCGGAACAAATCCTGGGATTTTACTATCTAGGGTTTTGCTCCATGTACCGCTGTGTGAAACCCTCAGATTGCCTAGCAAAACGCACCTCGTCCCAGTCCGACGCAGGCTTTCGTCCAATCAGAGCTGTTTGCCGTGCATATGTAATGCTCTGAAAATAGCTCTGTTTAAACACAGAGCTTCAGCAATCGAAAGTGCAACCTTTTTAGATTCCAGGGCCGGCCAGCACACTGTATCCATGCTAATCAATGCAGCCAGCTAGAGAAGGATTTTATCTCCTAATATTCTGTGTGAAAACGAAAAAAAAAGGCCTCTTGCTTGTCATACTGAAGCTCCCAGCTCAACTGCAGTGTGTCTGTGTGCTAGCAAAGACTTTCCCCCACCCCATCACTCATGTTAAGAACAGGTGAGTTCTGCGGCACCCTGGGTGGGGGGCTCACAAAGCGGAGCATCCCGATCTGGGATGCCCCTGGGAAAGGCTAGCAGCTGAAAAGAAAGTTCAACCAGCTCACCTGACACTTTGAGAGGCACAGAAATGAAATCCTCTGGCACAGTTCCACAATGCAATGGTCAGTGAGGTGTCCAGCCTTCTCATTCAATTAAAATATAATTTTTAATCCAAAGGTTTAAAATGCCGTAATCCATATAAATTGCAAGTGTCCTTATGCAAAATCAAATCATCAAACCTAATAATATACGTGCCCCGACCTTATAAATGTGTGCCCCACAGCGGGGACCCTGTGACGCGTTTCGGGTATACGGTTGTCCTTAATCATACACATTGTATGTATTGATTTTGCACAAGGACACTTGCACTTTATGTGGATTACAGCATTTTAAATCTTTGGATTAAAAGTTATGTTTTAATTGAATGAGAAGGCTGGACACCTCACTGACTAGGCTAGCAGCCGGCCCTAGAATCTTTAAGATTCCTGATTTTATTTAGCTTAAAATACCTCTGCCTGGTCTGTGGCTTGGCATTCCAAATTGGCATGTCCAAGCTGTAGGATTGAGAGGATCTCCAGTCATTTTTGCCTTTAACCCCGATAAAGCCTTGATTATATAGCTAAATGTTGCCTTAAAGTTAAAGGAGCACTATCGCGAAAAAATGATCCAATGACAAAAATCCATATAAATATGCTGGATGGAGGAGGAGGGGTCACTTATACACCTGGTATCGTGAAATATCCAGCCAGGCTTGTTTTTATTTATTTTAATGGAAGGAAGAGGACATCTCGGGTGACAGGCTATGTCACCCCTCATAGACTACACCTGTAACCCCAGAATTTTTTTCTACCAGGGGAAGAAAATCACAAGCTTGGCGGGGGTTTTATTAGGTTCGGGTGTATAAGTGACCCCTCCCCTTATTAAACTAAAGTGTTTATATGGATTTTTAATATTACACAATTTCGCGATAGTGCTCCTTTAAGCCCCTTTCATACATTCATGTAAGTGCTAGAAATCCAGGCTCAGGTAAAACTCTGTCACTACCAGCAAATATAATTGTGGTCCTCCCAGAATTAATATTACTGTACAGAGAATAAAGAAGTGAGAGCGAGCTGTGAAGCTTCCCCTGTACGTAGAGGTCAGGCTGTTTCTGTTTGGTCTGGATTAATGATTTATCATCTGTACATTTTTCTGCAGGAATTTTCTGTTGGAAAGTCATTATGAAATATGCCCGGCCAGCTTCTATAAAACATTATGACACTGCCTACCCAAATTGCTTGATTAATAACAGGAATTTTACCAAAGAAACCCAGAGAGTGTTAAAATGGACTATCCTGGGTTTTGGTCCTTGATCAGCGATGCCCCGCTGTGTGAAATCCCCCAGGTCGCCTGATCTGACTTACCCTTCCCCGGTCCTACGGTGCATGCGTGGCCTCTTGTCCAATCAGCGTGCTCGGATACGCTCCCGCCCGTCATCTAAGAGCTCGTATAAGGCAAGCGGATCCGAGCACATTGGTGGCTGCATCCACCGCTACCCTCTAACAGGGAGCATGCCCGCACCGCCCATTCACAGATGCCTGGTGTAGGCACGCACCCTGCAAAAGGGGATAGCAGGGATGCGGCAACTGCTTGCGCGTGCACAGTTGGACCGGGGAGGAAATTGAGTTTCCAGGCGTCCTGGGGGTTTTCCAAATTCTGGATGCCCTGGGGGGAGGGAATCTAGCAGCCCTGGAATCTTATAGACTCCATGGCCGTTGGGGCATGGGTTTTGGTCTACTTTAAAGTGGACCAAAACTTGCTTCATGTTTAGACTCTAGGATCATCCAATTCCCTCTCCCTGGGGCATCCTGATTTGGCAGGCCATGCAATTTGACCCCCTCCCTCCAAACTTGCTTTGCTGTAAATTTGCCTTCTTTCTGGCTTCCATAGCGTGCTTCATTAATATATCTTTAGGTCACAAGCACACCTGTAAGAGTTCACTGAGATATTGGAAAGGTAAGTGTGGTACAGTTATCGGGTGCAAAAAATATCCAGAGTGTTTCTACCACTTTACACTCTAACTGGAGAATTGTTAGATACAGCGGATATATGCACACCACAATAGAAGATGCAATTAAAAGAAGTTTATGCAGTATATGTACACGAATATATACATGTTAATAATACACAAATCAGCTATGCCAGAAATATATTAATCAGCACAATTTCAGCATAAAAAGGATACTGTTGGTTGCATAGAAATGAAGTACAGTCTACAGGATCATGGGTCTCCTCAGAAAAAAGAGAAAATGTCATTGAGCATACTAGCATGTAACTGTATACAAGGCTATAGTACGGTAAATAATTTTTACCAGGAGGGTCTATGAGGAGTTTCCACACAGGTCCTGAGGAGTGCAGTAGGATGTGGTAGCTGGCCAGGATATATGAAGGAAAGTGTTTAACAAGCAGTAGCGCAAAGTTAAAGTAGCAAAAGGTTCCTGGTCAGCTTGCCCTTCATCCTTCCAGAAATGTGTAATCAATCCATATAAATATGCATACAGAATCACCGTACAGTATAAATCATGGCGCGCATCATATTTAGATAGCATGAAATACATAAAGACAATGGCATAGCAATTACCCCAGAGTATAGAGACAATGATCGCAACAGGAATGTGCCTACGTTTCGGGACCGCCGGTCCCTTTCTCAAGGCTGCGATACCATAGCGTGCTTGCCTTGGTTCCGCCCACCTGGCGGCATCCCTGCCATGTTCACCCTGCACGCTAGCACCGGCGGACATCCGAGACTCCCAATTATGGAGTGAGAGCATCTGCAGGGATGCTGATGCCGAGTCGCATATGTGCTATACGAGCATGGAATTGGAATAACCTATATAAGGTGGATCAACATGGAGGCCGATTCATTAATAGCGCCAGGTAGCGACAGATGAGCGACAGTAGCGGCATTTTCAGAGCGCCCGCTAGTAGTCGCTGTGCTTGGCCGTTGTTCTGTAGTTGATAGCGACTCAATCGGTTTGCCGTAATGTTGAATATTGGGTGAGGAGTCGCTATTTGGCAGGTTCCGCGCTGTATGGGAGCGCATGATAGCGAATGGCCAACGGCTCCCAGCATATTCATTAACAAATCACGCTCAAAAAATTCTCGCACAGTGAAATGCATGTTTAAACCCCAGAGCGCTGGCGGCGATGGGTTAAAAGTAGTTTTTTAACCCCCAAACAACCATATTTTTGGCTAAAAAAAAAAACTAATTTTTCAAAACATTTTGTAATATGAATACATTAATATCAGACCTGTAATATCAATTCTGCACAAATTTATTATTTTTTTTTTTTACCTTAAAAAAAATATCTAACATTGCAGAAGTGGTCACAGAATTTTTGACATTAAAAAAAAAAAAAAAAAACATTAATAGCAATTAATTAGGAATATTTAAAGATTGCTCCATTGAAATGCATTGGAGAGCGCCAGGTAGCGAGAGGTCATACCTGTCGCTGTTCAAGGTCGCTCGCTGGCGCTGTGGGCTGAGGCTGGAATAATGATGAATGATTCGCTATCTGGCGCTCTGTCAGTCGCTAAGCAGGATCGGCTTGATAAATGTGTGATTGTGGTGGGGAGCCGGCGTTCTCGTGGCGGTGACCGTCATTACCGTTCGCTCACCATTCGCTACCTGGCGCTATCCCTTGTTAAATTAGGGCCATAGTAACATTGTTTATCTACCCTTTTGACCAAGGAAGCATGCCTTCTTCCTTGATTCCTCCTCCTCTGTGCTCACTCCACCACCTCTGTGCTCACCTGCATTAGATAAAAGTGAATGGCTGGCGGCATGTGTGCACACCCTAATGCGTACATTCCTTCACCATCCATTATCAGGCATTAATATGCACAGCAATGAATGCTCATTGGAGGAGTCTACACAAGCACAATGGTAGTCGGGTTGGCAAAAGCGAATTTCAGGATAACTACAGTAGTACCCATTGTGTAAACCTTCTTGTTGCTGGGCTCTTCAAGTGAAGTTTAACAGACCTTAAATCAGCACCAGTCAAAAAATCAAAGTTTAGTAAATTGCCCATCTAAACCCTCTAGCAATGAGTGATGTAAACTATTTGAGATGGCTTCACTCCATGCAGATGTAGAATAGCAGACAGATTCTATGCTCCCGGAGTACAAGGGAGCAGCCATTTTGCTACAATTTGAACAGCCCTGTCCCACAGTCAAAATTACCTTAAATCTCTTTGAAATAATGCTTTATCCCTAGCCAGTAAAAGTAATCAGCTGTAATGACCCATCACTGCTCAGAAAGCTTTTAAAGTGGACCAAAAGCCACGCCGAATCTTATAAGTTCCTGGGCCAATCGATCCCCCCCCCCCCCCCCCCCCCCCGCTGTGTAAAACTCCCCAGGTTGCTCCATACACTTACCTTGTTTCCCAGTCCAACGTCATATGTGTGAGCCATGGACGGATCCCTGCTACCCATCTAAAAGGGCGCGTGCCCACACAGACCATTCATAAATGCCTGGTGCAGGCACGCCCCCCTGTTAGAGGGAAGCGGGGGATGCGTCCGCCTGCACGCTCATAGCCGCTGGCCTTGGACAAAGGCTCAGGCGATGTTGCGTCAGTGGCTTCGAGCGGGGTGCCCCGGGGAAAACATTGTATCAACATTGTAAACAACTGTTGCAATGCTGTGCAGCAGCCAGGCCATTGATACATAGTTACACACATCCCCTTCAGCAGCTGGTGATTAAGTGAGTGAGTGTGTGTAACATGACAGACATGTTGATCCCTTTTCTGAGATAAATCTCTCTTCAATTTTGGTGTGAGCTGCTTATAGCAAAATCCCAAGCTTTGCTGTGGACAGCCTGCATTGTGTGATGAAACAATACCCCACAGGCACACTGCAGACATGCTAATCAATGCAGCCAGCTAGAGAAGGATTTTATCCCCTAACATTCTGTGTGAAAATTGATAACATTTCTCTGGCTGGTCACACTGAAGCTCCCAGCTCAACTGCAGTGTGTCTGCGTGCTAGCGAAGACTCTCCCCCCATCCCCCCACTCATATTTATGTGTAAGCAGGACTCTCAGGGATAATTCAAGATGGCCGCTCCTATGTAATTCTAGGAAGCCAGCTATTCCTCACAAACAGCATAAACCACTGATCATCAAAGGGGGGCTTTAGAGAAGCATATAACTATACTTTATTTTCTTGACTGTAGGTCCACTTTAAATACTATATTCTCACCATACTGTTGAAAATAGACACTAAATTATATATATTAAACTTCCTAGTTACGCCAGTGAAACTTCCTGGTTACGCGAAATTGTGTAATATTAAGCCAGGTAGCACTGGCCCTGGTGAAGGTTGTCACACAGAGGTGTCAGCCCAGAATCACCGCATTCCTGAGGGCCAAAGTGTCAAGTACAGATTTCTCAAAAATCTCCAAAACGATCTAGTGTGTGAGCGTCTTACTAAGCACATGGATTTTCCCAGAGTTATAAAATAATGCACCTGACCCAGGTACTGGTGGTAAATAGGGGCCCTGGTGTTACTCATACAGTAACTTCCTTCCTGACACATTAAGCCCCTATGGTGCCATATTTGTGTGAGCACAACTTGGATGAATAAAGGCAAGGGGTAGGGCTGACCTTAGGGTCAGTGTCGCCCTGTGCAAGATTTAAGGATGGTGCCCATCCAGACCACAAAGGAAACATGGAAAAGAGGGAGACCGAGAGATGGGGCTAGGATGTGTACCCTGGGGATCGCCAGCATTCCCACGGTACATGCACAGGGTGCCATCCATTTAAACCTGACCAACACCCATTTTTTCTTTAACAGGTGTTGGTCCTGCAGACAGCTAAGCAAAACAAGCATGGGGGGCATCCAGAATGCTGTAGTCCCCCCCCCCCCCCATCGCACATAACCCCCCAGAACACCCGTAATCCTCACCTACACTATAAGCGAGCACCGGGAAAGGAGTCCTGCTATTGGCATCCGGCAAGCATGTGGGCCATGGTCGCATCCTTGGTGTCGGCCACCATAACGGCCCATCCCCGTGACCGCCCACCAGCCAATTGTGGGACTCAGTTCCCGGTACTGGCTCTTAGTGAAGGTGAGGATTACGGGTGTTTTGGAGGGTTATGTGTAGGGGGAGACTCCAGCATTCTGGATGCCCCCACAAGCTTGTTTTGGTTAGCTGTCTGTGGGACCAACACCCGTTAAAACACAAACGAGTGTTGGTCCGTTTTAAATTTCAGGGAAGATGATTATTCCATGTAATAATTAGCCATCTTTTCCATGTTCCTGTCCCTAGTTGCCAGAAGTTCATTTAACAGAAAATGTATGGGTGCCATTCCGTGGCATAACTAAATGTGATGGGCCCTGCTGCAAACATTAAGGGGGTTAATTAAGAAACGCTAATGCCACGTAGTACCACGTAGCCTCAGGTGAACGCCGGGTGCAGTATGTGAAAACCATATATAGGAAATAGTGATGAGCGAGTAGTATTCGACCGAGCCGGTATTCGATCGAATACTACGCTGTTCGTCATACTCGATTTCGATCATCGAGTACAGCGGCGATGGCGCACTCACAATTCGTTTCCCCTCCCACCTTCCCTGGCGCGTTTTTTACACCAATCACCATGCAGGGGGGGTGGGACAGGTCCTGGGAGGACGCTGGCATCGCGAAAACGGCGTCTACATGCATTGGCTGGAAAAACCATGTGACCTCGAATATACAAAACTCAGCACTTCCTCTTCGTCAGCATTAGCAGCTTGAACTTAGTGAGGGACAGACGCTCACAGCAGGGAAAGACAGGCTGTCGCTGGCAGGGCCCCAGAAGCTCGGAATATCGCATTTACCACCATCTATACCAGCTACCAGAAGACAAGAGAGTCATTAAGAGCCCTTATTAGGGCTACTACGCTGAACGGTATATGGCTCATATGTAGGCAGGCAGGGCCCCAGAAGCTCAGAAAATCGCTTTTACCACCATATATACCAGCTACCAGAAGACAAGAGAGTCCTTAAGAGCCCTTATTAGGGCTACTACGCTGAACAGTATATAGCTCATATCCTATGTAGGCAGGCAGGGCCCCAGAAGCTCAGAATATAGCTTTTACCACCATATATACCAGCTACCAGAAGACAAGAGAGTCCTTAAGAGCCCTTATTAGGGCTACTACGCTGAACAGTATATAGCTCATATCCTATGTAGTCAGGCAGGGCCCCAGAAGCTCAGAATATAGCTTTTACCACCATATATACCAGCTACCAGAAGACAAGAGAGTCCTTAAGAGCCCTTATTAGGGCTACTACGCTGAACAGTATATAGCTCATATTCTATGTAGTCAGGCAGGGCCCCAGAAGCTCAGAATATAGCTTTTACCACCATATATACCAGCTACCAGAAGACAAGAGAGTCCTTAAGAGCCCTTATTAGGGCTACTACGCTGAACAGTATATAGCTCATATTCTATGTAGTCAGGCAGGGCCCCAGAAGCTCAGAATATAGCTTTTACAACCATATATACCAGCTACCAGAAGACAAGAGAGTCCTTAAGAGCCCTTATTAGGGCTACTACGCTGAACAGTATATAGCTCATATCCTATGTAGGCAGGCAGGGCCCCAGAAGCTCAGAATATAGCTTTTACCACCATATATACCAGCTACCAGAAGACAAGAGAGTCCTTAAGAGCCCTTATTAGGGCTACTACGCTGAACAGTATATAGCTCATATTCTATGTAGTCAGGCAGGGCCCCAGAAGCTCAGAATATAGCTTTTACCACCATATATACCAGCTACCAGAAGACAAGAGAGTCCTTAAGAGCCCTTATTAGGGCTACTACGCTGAACAGTATATAGCTCATATTCTATGTAGTCAGGCAGGGCCCCAGAAGCTCAGAATATAGCTTTTACCACCATATATACCAGCTACCAGAAGACAAGAGAGTCCTTAAGAGCCCTTATTAGGGCTACTACGCTGAACAGTATATAGCTCATATTCTATGTAGTCAGACAGGGCCCCAGAAGCTCAGAATATAGCTTTTACCACCATATATACCAGCTACCAGAAGACAAGAGAGTCCTTAAAGCGGACCTTCACTCTGAATAAGAGCCTATCTTATATGTTTCCCACACCCTGTACATACAGATTGCTCACATTAAAAATCATCCTACCTGCATCTACTGCATGTTATGAGCCTTTAAACATCCAAGATGGCGGCTTATGGAAGCCGCCATCTTATCAGGCAGCCTGCAAACAGGAAGTGCCTCCTGACTGTGCTGCTCTGCATTCTGGGACTGCTGTCCATTACCTGACCCCAGCTCTGTTCTGTCTGAGCAAAGCACAGCTAAAACCCACTGTACCTTATCCCACTCTCCTCTCCTGAGTAAATGTGATACTTCTGAGTCAAGATGGCGGCGCCCGTATCCTAAATTCCTGAACAGAGTTGCAGCCCAGTGGGGGAAAGAATAATAAGTTAGTGACTAAAAATGTAAAATATATTAATTTTAGATGCTGGGGAACCGTTTTTTAAGAGTTTGGGCTTTTCATTAAATTACGCTGAAGGTCCGGTTTAAGAGCCCTTATTAGGGCTACTACGCTGAACAGTATATAGCTCATATTCTATGTAGTCAGGCAGGGCCCCAGAAGCTCAGAATATAGCTTTTACCACCATATATACCAGCTACCAGAAGACAAGAGAGTCCTTAAGAGCCCTTATTAGGGCTACTACGCTGAACAGTATATAGCTCATATTCTATGTAGTCAGGCCGGGCCCCAGAAGCTCAGAATATAGCTTTTACCACCATATATACCAGCTACCAGAAGACAAGAGAGTCATTAAGAGCCCTTATTAGGGCTACTATGCTGAACAGTATATAGCTCATATGTAGGCAGGCAGGGCCCCAGAAGCTCAGAATATCGCATTTACCACCATATATACCAGCTACCAGAAGACAAGAGAGCCATTAAGAGCCCTTATTAGGGCTACTATGCTGAACAGTATATAGCTCTTATGTAGGCAGGCAGGGCCCCAGAAGCTCAGAATATAGCTTTTACCACCATATATACCATCTACCAGAAGACAAGAGAGTCCTTAAGAGCCCTTATTAGGGCTACTACGCTGAACAGTATATAGCTCATATCCTATGTAGGCAGGCAGGGCCCCAGAAGCTCAGAATATAGCTTTTACCACCATATATACCAGCTACCAGAAGACAAGAGAGTCCTTAAGAGCCCTTATTAGGGCTACTACGCTGAACAGTATATAGCTCATATTCTATGTAGTCAGGCAGGGCCCCAGAAGCTCAGAATATAGCTTTTACCACCATATATACCAGCTACCAGAAGACAAGAGAGTCCTTAAGAGCCCTTATTAGGGCTACTACGCTGAACAGTATATAGCTCATATTCTATGTAGTCAGGCAGGGCCCCAGAAGCTCAGAATATAGCTTTTACCACCATATATACCAGCTACCAGAAGACAAGAGAGTCCTTAAACCGGACCTTCAGCGTGATTTAATGAAAAGCCCAAACTCTTAAAAAACGGTTCCCCAGCATCTAAAATTAATATATTTTACGTTTTTAGTCACTAACTTATTATTCTTTCCCCCACTGGGCTGCAACTCTGTTCAGGAATTTAGGATACGGGCGCCGCCATCTTTACTCAGAAGCATCACACTTACTGAGGAGAGGAGAGTGGGATAAGGTACAGGGGGCGGGTTATAGCTGTGCTTTGCTCAGACAGAGCAGAGCTGGGGTCAGGTAAAGGTCAGCAGTCCCAGAATGCAGAGCAGCACAGTCAGGAGGCACTTCCTGTTTGCAGGCTGCCTGATAAGATGGCGGCTTCCATAAGCCACCATCTTGGATGTTTAAAGGCTCATAACATGCAGTAAATGCAGGTAGGATGATTTTTAATGTGGCCAATCTGTATGTACAGGGTGTGGGAAACATATAAGATAGACTCTTATTCAGAGTGAAGGACCGCTTTAAGAGCCCTTATTAGGGCTACTACGCTGAACAGTATATAGCTCATATCCTATGTAGGCAGGCAGGGCCCCAGAAGCTCAGAATATAGCTTTTACCACCATATATACCAGCTACCAGAAGACAAGAGAGTCATTAAGAGCCCTTATTAGGGCTACTATGCTGAACAGTATATAGCTCATATGTAGGCAGGCAGGGCCCCAGAAGCTCAGAATATCGCATTTACCACCATATATACCAGCTACCAGAAGACAAGAGAGTCATTAAGAGCCCTTATTAGGGCTACTATGCTGAACAGTATATAGCTCTTATGTAGGCAGGCAGGGCCCCAGAAGCTCAGAATATAGCTTTTACCGCCATATATACCAGCTACCAGAAGACAAGAGAGTCCTTAAGAGCCCTTATTAGGGCTACTACGCTGAACAGTATATAGCTCATATCCTATGTAGGCAGGCAGGGCCCCAGAAGCTCAGAATATAGCTTTTACCACCATATATACCAGCTACCAGAAGACAAGAGAGTCATTAAGAGCCCTTATTAGGGCTACTACGCTGAACAGTATATAGCTCATATTCTATGTAGTCAGGCAGGGCCCCAGAAGCTCAGAATATAGCTTTTACCACCATATATACCAGCTACCAGAAGACAAGAGAGTCCTTAAGAGCCCTTATTAGGGCTACTACGCTGAACAGTATATAGCTCATATTCTATGTAGTCAGGCAGGGACCCAGAAGCTCAGAATATAGCTTTTACCACCATATATACCAGCTACCAGAAGACAAGAGAGTCCTTAAGAGCCCTTATTAGGGCTACTACGCTGAACAGTATATAGCTCATATTCTATGTAGTCAGGCAGGGCCCCAGAAGCTCAGAATATAGCTTTTACCACCATATATACCAGCTACCAGAAGACAAGAGAGTCCTTAAGAGCCCTTATTAGGGCTACTACGCTGAACAGTATATAGCTCATATCCTATGTAGGCAGGCAGGGCCCCAGAAGCTCAGAATATAGCTTTTACCACCATATATACCAGCTACCAGAAGACAAGAGAGTCATTAAGAGCCCTTATTAGGGCTACTATGCTGAACAGTATATAGCTCTTATGTAGGCAGGCAGGGCCCCAGAAGCTCAGAATATAGCTTTTACCACCATATATACCAGCTACCAGAAGACAAGAGAGTCCTTAAGAGCCCTTATTAGGGCTACTACGCTGAACAGTATATAGCTCATATCCTATGTAGGCAGGCAGGGCCCCAGAAGCTCAGAATATAGCTTTTACCACCATATATACCAGCTACCAGAAGACAAGAGAGTCCTTAAGAGCCCTTATTAGGGCTACTATGCTGAACAGTATATAGCTCTTATGTAGGCAGGCAGGGCCCCAGAAGCTCAGAATATAGCTTTTACCACCATATATACCAGCTACCAGAAGACAAGAGAGTCCTTAAGAGCCCTTATTAGGGCTACTACGCTGAACAGTATATAGCTCATATCCTATGTAGGCAGGCAGGGCCCCAGAAGCTCAGAATATAGCTTTTACCACCATATATACCAGCTACCAGAAGACAAGAGAGTCCTTAAGAGCCCTTATTAGGGCTACTACGCTGAACAGTATATAGCTCATATCCTATGTAGGCAGGCAGGGCCCCAGAAGCTCAGAATATAGCTTTTACCACCATATATACCAGCTACCAGAAGACAAGAGAGTCCTTAAGAGCCCTTATTAGGGCTACTACGCTGAACAGTATATAGCTCATATTCTATGTAGTCAGGCAGGGCCCCAGAAGCTCAGAATATAGCTTTTACCACCATATATACCAGCTACCAGAAGACAAGAGAGTCATTAAGAGCCCCTATTAGGGCTACTATGCTGAACAGTATATAGCTCATATGTAGGCAGGCAGGGCCCCAGAAGCTCAGAATATCGCATTTACCACCATATATACCAGCTACCAGAAGACAAGAGAGTCATTAAGAGCCCTTATTAGGGCTACTATGCTGAACAGTATATAGCTCTTATGTAGGCAGGCAGGGCCCCAGAAGCTCAGAATATCGCTTTTACCACCATATATACCAGCTACCAGAAGACAAGAGAGTCCTTAAGAGCCCTTATTAGGGCTACTACGCTGAACAGTATATAGCTCATATTCTATGTAGTCAGGCAGGGCCCCAGAAGCTCAGAATATCGCATTTACCACCATATATACCAGCTACCAGAAGACAAGAGAGTCATTGAGAGCCCTTATTAGGGCTACTATGCTGAACAGTATATAGCTCATATTCTATGTAGTCAGGCAGGGCCCCAGAAGCTCAGAATATAGCTTTTACCACCATATATACCAGCTACCAGAAGACAAGAGAGTCCTTAAGAGCCCTTATTAGGGCTACTACGCTGAACAGTATATAGCTCATATTCTATGTAGTCAGGCAGGGCCCCAGAAGCTCAGAATATAGCTTTTACCACCATATATACCAGCTACCAGAAGACAAGAGAGTCCTTAAGAGCCCTTATTAGGGCTACTACACTGAACAGTATATAGCTCATATTCTATGTAGTCAGGCAGGGCCCCAGAAGCTCAGAATATAGCTTTTACCACCATATATACCAGCTACCAGAAGACAAGAGAGTCATTAAGAGCCCTTATTAGGGCTACTATGCTGAACAGTATATAGCTCATATGTAGGCAGGCAGGGCCCCAGAAGCTCAGAATATCGCATTTACCACCATATATACCAGCTACCAGAAGACAAGAGAGTCATTAAGAGCCCTTATTAGGGCTACTATGCTGAACAGTATATAGCTCTTATGTAGGCAGGCAGGGCCCCAGAAGCTCAGAATATCGCATTTACCACCATATATACCAGCTACCAGAAGACAAGAGAGTCCTTAAGAGCCCTTATTAGGGCTACTACGCTGAACAGTATATAGCTCATATTCTATGTAGTCAGGCAGGGCCCCAGAAGCTCAGAATATCGCATTTACCACCATATATACCAGCTACCAGAAGACAAGAGAGTCATTGAGAGCCCTTATTAGGGCTACTATGCTGAACAGTATATAGCTCATATGTAGGCAGGCAGGGCCCCAGAAGCTCAGAATATCGCTTTTACCACCATATATACCAGCTACCAGAAGACAAGAGAGTCCTTAATCCCTTATTAGTGCTGCTATGTTGAACAGTATATAGCTCATATCCTATGTAGTCAGGCAGGGCCCCAGAAGCTCAGAATATCGCTTTTACCACCATATATACCAGCTACCAGAAGACAAGAGAGTCATTAAGAGCCCTTATTAGGGCTACTACGCTGAACAGTATATAGCTCATATTCTATGTAGTCAGGCAGGGCCCCAGAAGCTCAGAATATAGCTTTTACCACCATATATACCAGCTACCAGAAGACAAGAGAGTCATTGAGAGCCCTTATTAGGGCTACTATGCTGAACAGTATATAGCTCATATTCTATGTAGTCAGGCAGGGCCCCAGAAGCTCAGAATATCGCATTTACCACCATATATACCAGCTACCAGAAGACAAGAGAGTCATTGAGAGCCCTTATTAGGGCTGCTATGTTTTAAAAATTGTGTGGAGGCCCAAGAGCTGAGACCTTTTAAAAATTGTGTGGAGGCCCAAGAGCTGAGACCTCTCAAACATTGTGTGGAGTCCCACGAGCTGAGACCTCTTAAAAATTGTGTGGAGGCCCAAGAGCTGAGACCTTTTAAAAATTGTGTGGAGGCCCAAGAGCTGAGACCTTTTAAAAATTGTGTGGAGGCCCAAGAGCTGAGACTTCTCAAACATTGTGTGGAGTCCCAGGAGCTGAGACCTCTTAAAAATTGTGTGGAGGCCCAAGAGCTGAGACCTCTTAAAAATTGTGTGGAGGCCCAAGAGCTGAGACCTTTTAAAAATTGTGTGGAGGCCCAAGAGTTGAGACCTCTTAAAAATTGATTGTATTAAGAGGTGAGCCATAATTTTTTCCATTAATACAGCAATTCTACGGCGGTTAAGGAGGAGGAGGAGGAAATGGCACTTCATACAGATGGCACTTCACTCTTGGCTGCTTTCCACTGTTGTACAAGCAAAGTCCGGGTCAATCCACTTGCTGTTCATTTTGATTAGCGTCAGCCTGTCGGCACTGTCGGTTGACAGGCGGCTGCGCTTATCGGTTATAATCCCCCCGGCTGCGCTGAACACCCTTTCTGATAGCACGCTGGCGGCAGGGCAGGCAAGCACCTCCAAGGCGTACAGGGACAGTTCCAGCCACGTGTCCAACTTGGAGACCCAGTAAGTGTAGGTCGCCGAGGGATCGGGGAGGACAGGGGTGTGGTCTGCCAGGTAGTCCCGCAACACCCGCCGATACTTGTCCCTCCTGCTGATAGCGGGCCCCCGCAGTGATGGAAGTTGCACGAGGGGGTGACATGAACGTGTCCCACATCTTGGAGAGTGTTCCCCTGGTGGCTGTGGGCCTGATCGATGTTGTCAGACTCTGGGAGACACTCTCCTCTCTGCCGCCAGCGATGCTGGGTGGGAAAATCTGCATCATGTTCTGCAAGAGTTCCCTCTGGTATTCCAGTAATCGATTCGTCCTCTCCTCTACCGGAATAAAAGAGGAGAAGTTATCTTTATACCGGGGGTCCAGGAGTGCGAAGACCCAGTATAGTTTGTTCTCCAATATCCGGACAACACGTATGTCCCGGGAAAAGCAGCCCAGCATGAAGTCAGCCATGTGTGCCAGACTCTGAGTAGGCATGACCTCACTGCCCCCACCAGAAGGATCATTTTCCATTTCCTCCTCTTCCTCCTCCTCTCCGCCCCATCCACGCTGAACCAATGGGACGCACACAGCCTGACTGCTACCCTCGCCGCCAGCATCCTCTTCCACAGCCACCTCCACGTTGTCCTCCTCCTCCTCATCCTCCTCCTCCTGCAACTGCCACCGAGCAGCAGACAAAAGTGTGGTCTGACTGTCTACCTGCGTTGCGTCTCCTCCTACCCCCGTCTCCTCTGTGTGCAATGCGTTCTCCCTTATTGCGATGAGCGATTCTTTAAGGACGCCTAGGAGCGGGATGGTTACGCTCACTATAGCGTCCTCGCTGCTGACCTTCTTAGTGGACTCCTCAAAGATACGCAATACATTGCATATGTCTGCCATCCATGGCCACTCGTGGTTGGCAAACTGAGGGAGCTGAGTTGGAGGCACGCGTGGATGCATCATCTGGTACTCCATCAATGCTTTCTGCTGCTCACACACCCTGGCCAACATGCAATAGGTGGAATTCCAGCGAGTGGGCAGGTCGCACAACAGCCGATGTTGAGGCAAATGGAGGCGTTGCTGGTTTTTTTTTTAAGCTAGCAGCAGCTACAGTTGACTTCCGAAAGTGAGCGCACAAGCGCCGCACTTTGACCAGTAGCTCTGCCAGGTTGGGGTAAGTCTTTAGAAACTTTTGTACTACCAAATTAAAAACGTGGGCCAGGCATGGTACGTGATTGAGTTCTGCAAGCTCCAGAGCCGCCACCAGGTTACGGCCGTTATCGCACACGACCATGCCTGGTCCTAGCTGCAGCGGCGACAGCCACATCTCTGTCTGCTGCAATATGGCGTGCCTCACCTCTGCGGCGCTGTGCTTCCTGTCGCCCAAGCTGATGAGCTTAAGCACCGCCTGCTGACGTCTCCCCGTGCCAGTGCTGCAACGCTTCCAGCTAGGGGCTGAGGGCGATGTTAAGGCAGAGGAGGAGGAGGAGGAGAAGAAGGAAGAGGAGGGGGGTCTATCAGAACCTGTGCTGGCAATCTTGGGCGGGGGTGGTATGTAGGCCGTCCCTGTTTGCGACCCCGTCCCCGCTTCCACAACATTCACCCAGTGTGCCGTCAAAGAGATGTAGCGTCCTTGGCCGCAAGCGCTTGTCCACGAGTCGGTGGTCAAGTGGACCTTTGCGCTGACTGCGTACCTCAGGGTCCGCCTGATGTTACGCGACACGTGCTGGTGCAGGGCGGGGACGCCACACCGGGAAAAATAGTGGCGGCTAGGGACGGAATAGCGAGGTGCGGCAGCCGCCATCAGGTCACGGAAGGCCTGCGTCTCCACAAGCCAAAACGGCAACATCTCCAGGGCCAGCAGTTTGGAGATGAGGCAGGTTAAGGCTTGGGCTTGGGGGTGACTGGAGGCGTACTTCCACCTGCGGTTGAACGCCTGCGAGATGGACAGTTGATGGGACGAGGAGATGGAAGGTGCAGACGAAGATGCGGGGGAAGGGGGGGCTGAAGGAGAAGGCCCCAAAGTAGCCGAGGCAGAGGCAGATGTGGAGGTGTCCTGGCTGGAGGTCTGGACCGCAGTGGCAGCACACAACAAAGGGGAAGAGGCAGTGGCAGCAAGACGGGGCGCAGGTTGTATTGCGTTTGCTCTCTCCCACTCAGCCCAGTGCTTGAATTCCAAGTGACGGCGCATGCCTGAGGTGGTCAGATTGCTCTTCTCAGAGCCCCTACTCAGTTTTGAGTGGCAGATTGCGCAAACCGCGCTCAGTTTGTCATCCGCGCAAACATTAAAAAATCTCCACACCACAGAAGTACGAGGCCTCGATGGGGGAGCTTCGCGCGACTGCCTGCTGCCGGGAAGAGCTTCGGCCCTGCTGGCTGTGGCCTGCCTTCTCTGTCTGGACTGTCCTCTGCCTCTGGACTGTCCACTGCCTTATTCGGTGATGCGCAGACCGCATCTCCACTGCTTTCCCCGCTGGACATCACCCCTGTCCAAGTGGGGTCGGTCATTTCGTCGTCCACCACCTCCTCTTCCACTTCCTCTCTCTGCTCCTCCTCCTGCCCACTGGACATTCCAACAGCCTCCCTTGATGGCAACTGCGTCTCATCATCATCATCGCTCATGATAGCAGATGCTGGTTCCGGGTCCACATCACTAGCAGATGGCGGATGCTCAAGTGTTTGGGCATCACTACAAACAAATTCCTCTGCTAGCTCCTGGGATTCTTGCAGCACATCTGGAAAAGGACCCGAAAAGAGGTCCTGGGAGGGGTCAAGGGTGGGCTGACTCTGTTGGCCAGGTTGGGAGGAAGGAGGGTCAGAGTGAGACTGTGTGGATGACTGGGTGGTGGACAAGTGACTGGAAGCGTTATCGGCCATCCATTGCACCACCTGTTCACGCTGCTCAGGCTTTAACAGAGGTGTACCCCGCCCCCCGCATAACTGTCCCATAAAGGCAGGGAAGCTGGATGAGCGTAATGCTGGCTGCCCCTCATCAGCACGCATTGTATCCCCACTGGCTTCAACGCGGTTTGTGCCCCCACCAGCATTTCCGCGCCCCCGTCCTCGTCCACGTCCCTTTGCGCTAGCCCTCCGCATTTCAGACGTTTTACTTTTTTGGCCACGCGTTATGCCAAATATAAAAATATTTTTAAGAAGAACACCTGGCTATACAGCCGTATACTGCCAGAAGGTGAAATGGTGCCTATACGCACCGGGTATATAACAAGGTTTTGTTGGTAAAGAGGACACAAAACAGTAGTGCCAAATATAAAAAATATTTTTAAGAAAAACACCTGGCTATACAGCCGTATACTGCCAGAAGGTGAAATGGTGCCTATACGCACCGTGTATAAAACAGTGTTTTGTTGGCACAGAGGACACAAAACAGTAGTGCAAAATATAGTTTTGTATATAGGTGCTAATACACCACTGAAGTCTTTCTGTCCCTATTCCAGCATCAGCAGCTACCCCTCACTAAAGCAGCCGTTTTGAGCAGAGTGTATATAGTTTTGTATATAGGTGGTAATACACCACTGAAGTCTTTCTGTCCCTATTCCAGCAGCAGCAGCTACCCCTCACTAAAGCAGCCGTAGCTGCAGCACTAATAAGTGCTCAGCTCTTGGGCCTCCACACAATGTTTGAGAGGTCTCAGCTCTTGGGCCTCCACACAATGTTTGAGAGGTCTCAGCTCTTTGGCCTCCACACAATTTTTAAGAGGTCTCAGCTCGTGGGACTCCACACAATGTTTGAGAGGTCTCAGCTCTTGGGCCTCCACACAATTTTTAAGAGGTCTCAGCTCGTGGGACTCCACACAATGTTTGAGAGGTCTCAGCTCTTGGGCCTCCACACAATTTTTAAAAGGTCTCAGCTCTTGGGCCTCCACACAATTTTTAAAAGGTCTCAGCTCTTGGGCCTCCACACAATTTTTAAGAGGTCTCAGCTCTTGGGCCTCCACACAATTTTTAAAAGGTCTCAGCTCTTGGGCCTCCACACAATTTTTAAAAGGTCTCAGCTCTTGGGCCTCCACACAATTTTTAAGAGGTCTCAGCTCGTGGGACTCCACACAATGTTTGAGAGGTCTCAGCTCTTGGGCCTCCACACAATTTTTAAAAGGTCTCAGCTCTTGGGCCTCCACACAATTTTTAAGAGGTCTCAGCTCTTGGGCCTCCACACAATTTTTAAAAGGTCTCAGCTCTTGGGCCTCCACACAATTTTTAAAAGGTCTCAGCTCTTGGGCCTCCACACAATTTTTAAGAGGTCTCAGCTCTTGGGCCTCCACACAATTTTTAAAAGGTCTCAGCTCTTGGGCCTCCACACAATTTTTAAGAGGTCTCAGCTCTTGGGCCTCCACACAATTTTTAAGAGGTCTCAGCTCTTGGGCCTCCACACAATTTTTAAAAGGTCTCAGCTCTTGGGCCTCCACACAATTTTTCAAAGGTCTCAGCTCTTGGGCCTCCACACAATTTTTAAGAGGTCTCAGCTCTTGGGCCTCCACACAATTTTTAAAAGGTCTCAGCTCTTGGGCCTCCACACAATTTTTAAAACGTCTCAGCTCTTGGGCCTCCACACAATTTTTAAGAGGTCTCAGCTCGTGGGACTCCACACAATGTTTGAGAGGTCTCAGCTCTTGGGCCTCCACACAATTTTTAAAAGGTCTCAGCTCTTGGGCCTCCACACAATTTTTAAGAGGTCTCAGCTCTTGGGCCTCCACACAATTTTTAAAAGGTCTCAGCTCTTGGGCCTCCACACAATTTTTAAAAGGTCTCAGCTCTTGGGCCTCCACACAATTTTTAAGAGGTCTCAGCTCTTGGGCCTCCTCACAATTTTTAAAAGGTCTCAGCTCTTGGGCCTCCACACAATTTTTAAAAGGTCTCAGTTCTTGGGCCTCCACACAATTTTTAAGAGGTCTCAGCTCGTGGGACTCCACACAATGTTTGAGAGGTCTCAGCTCTTGGGCCTCCACACAATTTTTAAAAGGTCTCAGCTCTTGGGCCTCCACACAATTTTTAAAAGGTCTCAGCTCTTGGGCCGCCACACAATTTTTAAGAGGTCTCAGCTCTTGGGCCTCCACACAATTTTTAAAAGGTCTCAGCTCTTGGGCCTCCACACAATTTTTAAGAGGTCTCAGCTCGTGGGACTCCACACAATGTTTGAGAGGTCTCAGCTCTTGGGCCTCCACACAATTTTTAAAAGGTCTCAGCTCGTGGGACTCCACACAATGTTTGAGAGGTCTCAGCTCTTGGGCCTCCACACAATTTTTAAAAGGTCTCAGCTCTTGGGCCTCCACACAATTTTTAAAAGGTCTCAGCTCTTGGGCCTCCACACAATTTTTAAGAGGTCTCAGCTCGTGGGACTCCACACAATGTTTGAGAGGTCTCAGCTCTTGGGCCTCCACACAATTTTTAAAAGGTCTCAGCTCTTGGGCCTCCACACAATTTTTAAGAGGTCTCAGCTCGTGGGACTCCACACAATGTTTGAGAGGTCTCAGCTCTTGGGCCTCCACACAATTTTTAAAAGGTCTCAGCTCTTGGGCCTCCACACAATTTTTAAAAGGTCTCAGCTCTTGGGCCGCCACACAATTTTTAAGAGGTCTCAGCTCTTGGGCCTCCACACAATTTTTAAAAGGTCTCAGCTCTTGGGCCTCCACACAATTTTTAAGAGGTCTCAGCTCGTGGGACTCCACACAATGTTTGAGAGGTCTCAGCTCTTGGGCCTCCACACAATTTTTAAAAGGTCTCAGCTCGTGGGACTCCACACAATGTTTGAGAGGTCTCAGCTCTTGGGCCTCCACACAATTTTTAAAAGGTCTCAGCTCTTGGGCCTCCACACAATTTTTAAAAGGTCTCAGCTCTTGGGCCTCCACACAATTTTTAAGAGGTCTCAGCTCGTGGGACTCCACACAATGTTTGAGAGGTCTCAGCTCTTGGGCCTCCACACAATTTTTAAAAGGTCTCAGCTCTTGGGCCTCCACACAATTTTTAAGAGGTCTCAGCTCGTGGGACTCCACACAATGTTTGAGAGGTCTCAGCTCTTGGGCCTCCACACAATTTTTAAAAGGTCTCAGCTCTTGGGCCTCCACACAATTTTTAAAAGGTCTCAGCTCTTGGGACTCCACACAATGTTTGAGAGGTCTCAGCTCTTGGGCCTCCACACAATTTTTAAGAGGTCTCAGCTCTTGGGCCTCCACACAATTTTTAAGAGGTCTCAGCTCTAAGCTTCCCTTACTGCTGGGGTGACACACTGTAACAAACCTCCTCCTGTAAGCTTCCCTGACTGCTGGGGTGACACACTGTAACAAACCTCCTCCTGTAAGCGTCCCTGACTGCTGGGGTGACACACTGTAACAAACCTCCTCCTGTAAGCTTCCCTTACTGCTGGGGTGACACACTGTAACATACCTCCTCCTTTAAGCTTCCCTTACTGCTGGGGTGACACAATGACACAAGAGGACATGTCTGACCACATCTCACACACACACACACACACACACACACACACACAATGACAATTAGGGGTGGGGTCTATTTATTTTCCCCCTTGCCTATGCCATCTGTGGTTGTCATTAGGCAACGTGATTTTAAGGGGTGCAGAATTTTGTTCTTCTTTTTTGTACAGTTTGGCTTGGGGTCCATGGCAATGTAGAGGAAAGAAGGTTTCCTTGTCTTGTCTCACTTTACGTAGAAGTTATATTGTGTTTGGAGTGTATTGTTGAGTGGCTGTGATAGTGGCGTAATAGTGCGACTTGGGCGCGTTATATGCACCCAGACATGCTTCCCCTGCTGTCCCAGTTGCATTCCAGCAGTGTTGGCATCATTTTCTGATGTTTCAGGGTGGACTTGGTGACCTCCAAGTGGTCGAATTGAGATTTCCAAGTGTCGAGCATTTTTTTCCCATAGACTATAATGGGATTCGATATTCGGTCGAGTAGTCGAGTAACGCGGTCTATTCGAATCGAAATTCGAAATTTCGAATATTTCACTACTCGCTCATCTCTAATAGGAAAGTCAATCTGGTAAGCGCCTCTAATAGCGTCATGTAGCATCACATGTATCACTAGAGGTGGCTCAGTGTAAAGCGCCGGCGCTGTGTGTTCAGCAGCGCCATGTAGTACCTGTCGCTCAGTAGCGCTCTCTCCCATACAATTCAATTGTGTTTTATTCGGTTGTGTATAAATAGCATTTACCTAAAGTAATGTTTTAAATTTTTGATTCAGTTGATTGTGTGGCCTCTCCTGCCCGGCAGCCAAAAACGTTTACTTTTTATTTTATTTATGCAGAATTGTATGTGCAGATCTGCCATTGCAGTGTCATTGTCACAGTGTTAAAACAATCACTCTGGTGCTTTCACTCTGGTGCTGGTGGATATGTGTTGAGAAACAGACTTTTATCACACAGCGTCTGGCGCTCGACGCTACAGCGCCAACTCTGGTTGTGTGTAGTTTTTTTAAAATATGGGCTTCAGTGGCGGACGCACTTAACTGGTGCTACCTATCGTTCACTGCAACATTGTCCTGTTGTTAGATGTAGCGTAGTCTTGGGCGATTTGACCTCGGGACGCCACCTAGCGTTCTCAATTGGCTCATCAGACATACAGACATCACATTTATCAATGCTGGACAGGATACTACAGCATCACTTGTCCAGCTGCTACGCTAGATTATAGACGCTTTAAGCGTCGCTACATAGAAGCTCAAATGGCAATACGTGGTGCTAGGCTTAAATTAGCCTCCCCATGGGTTCCTTTTAAGGCTCATACAGTACATCAATACATTTTTTTCTGTCTTTTAAAATTAATTGGATGCAGCTAGACAACTAAAGACTGAAACAGCAGAGATGAATAGTACTTCCTTTCTCTGGCAGGCTGATTCATCACTAACGCCAGGTAGCGACAGATGAGCGTCTGTAGCAGGCATTTTCAGAGCGCCCGCTAGTAGTCACTGTGCTCGGCCGTGAGTCGCTAGTTTATAGCGACTCAGTCGCTGTTCGGTAATGTTGAATACATTGTGAGGAGTCGCTATTTGACCAGTACAGCGCAGTATAGGAGCGCATGTCAGCGACTGGTCATAGCGACCGACTCACACCATATTCAGCAAAAAAACAGCCTCACAAATCTCTGGCGCTGAAAAATGCTTGTTTGATGCCCAGAGCGCAGGAGGCGGTGTGTTTAAAGTCTGTTTATCTGCATCTATCCAGTAGTGACAAAGAGAAAACATATGGAATTACATTGTAGGAACATTGTAACATGAACACTTTAATGGCAGACCTGTAATGTCATTTCTGAGGAAATATATAAAAAATAAAAAAATGTGAAAAAACTGCTTATTCAATGCCAGGAGAGGTCACAGAATTATTTGAGATTTAAAAAAAAAAAAAAAAAAAAACCCAGTTTAAAGTGAAGAAAAGGATCGTCCATTGAAATGTATGGGAGAGCGACAGATAGCGAGAGGTCATACCTGGCGCTGTGCAAGGCTGAACGCTGGCGCTTTTCGCTGAGGCTGTGAAAATGATGAATCAGACGCTACATGGCGCTATCCCAGTCGCTAAACAGATTCTGCTTGATAAATGTGTAATTGCGTGCCGTGTCCGGCGTTCACCAGCCGCTACCTGTTGCTACCTCTCATTAAAGTGGACCAACACCCAGGATTTTGACTATCCTGGGTTTTGGTCCACTTCGGCGGGGCACCCCGATCGGGGGTGCCCCGCTGTGTGAAACCCCAAAAAACTCACCTCTCAACGCTCACATGTGAACGCCGCAGCCAATCCCCGCCAACGTCCAGGTGGGGATCAGGAACGTCCAAGCCGCTTCCGCCGCCGCCGCCTCCGCCTCCCATTCACAGAGGGCCGGCGCGGGCGCGCGCACGTCTGGAGGGGCGCGCGGGAGGCGGCGGATCAGGTAAGATGTTTTTGGGGTTTCTGGGGGGTTTCCGAGATCGGGATGTCCCGCGGGGTGGGAGGTGATCGGCCCGGGAATCTTATAGATTTCCGGGCCGATCACCCCTGGGTGTTGGTCCACTTTAACCAGCCACTACCTGACGCTATCCCTTCTAAAATAAGGGCCTAAGTGTCAAGTGAGCACAAATATGACAAATTAGGTGGAAGAGCAGCAATGATGGGGCCCCCTGAACTCCTGGCCTCACGTGCGGTCGCACCACCTGCACCCCCCTAAAGTTACGCCCCTGGTGCCATTAGAGCCAAATGATGCTACAGTAGATCTCCGCAATGGCAGACATATACAACATAGCAAAACATAAATTGGTCTTATCTCTTCCCTACTTTATCCAGAATATCCAGGTTGGGCTTTAGCCAGATTGTTTATATCAAGCCTAAGGGCATCAAGACTCTTCATTAAATACTCCATAGGGGTTGGTATTCCCTAATTTAGAGAAAATGTCAATTGGAAAATCTCTGCTGCTGCCATGGAGAACTTCTCCACCTTAAATCCTAATAATTATTTTTATATTGCATTTAATTGTATGACCAGGTGCCGAGCTCTTTACATATTACTAGACCCAGGCAATTAAGGGCAACCAAACCATCCCTATAAGACATAAATATACCCCTTAGTTTTGATCTGAGAGACACAGGAACCCCACAGAAACTGTATAAAGCTGAACTAGTTTTGGCAGAATTTCCCTTCCAGCTGGTACTGTATGTTCTGTAAGTGCAGTGTGGTGACATCACATGGTGCAGGTGGCGGCAGGCACAGCAAGCCAGGGATAGGTGACACGTCTCTCATCCTCCTCCACTGTACAGTTATAAAACATGATGAAAGGGGAAGAGGAAACAACGAAGCCGCTACAAAAAAAAAAAAATCAATAAAGAAAATAATGAAACTCTCAGCCTGGACTGGGGCATTACCAGTGATGTCATCAAATGTCTTCATGTCTGTATATAACTGAGGATTCCTCTGCAGCGCATATAGCCTGTCACTTCTGTCTGTGACAACAAAGCTGAGATCTCCCATCACAAGAGGAACCCGGAATAAGCGCTACAGACAAACTGAAAAGTAAGAGGCCCAGAAATAGCTCTTAGATATATATGTATTCAATTTATTTTTAATTAATATTTATATAAATAAATATATATATATATATATATATATATATACTATTTTTTTAATATATATTTTGTATATTTATTGCTGATTTTATTCATGATATTAGCTTTTAGAGTTGGGGTCTGCTCCTACCTGTCTGGAGATAGGTGCATGTCCTGCAACTATTGCGGGGACACTGAAACTGACAGCTGAATACCCATAGCTGTGAGACAGATGGGAATTTGTGGAATCTAGGCAGTATTTTTCCTTTTGCCCACAAATTCCCATTAAAGTGGCCCAAAAAACCAAGAGTCAGTAAGACTCTGGGTCTGGTTAAATACCTATGCCTGGGGTATCTTGGTTTGGGATGACCAGAAATACCTACCTTACCAACGATCCCATAATGTATGACGAAGCCAGTGGAGGCATCCCCATGTATATGTATAGTCTGCATCTGCTGTAAGTAAATGGCTAGAGCAGCCGTACACAGTTATAGAGAGATGAAGGGGGTGCTACCACCGCTGAGTGCACCCATTAAAGTGGCTCAAAACCCACGCCCCAACGGCTCTGAAATCTGATAGGTCTTTAATTAAAGTCTGTTTTTTTAGCATGTATTCACCAGTAACAAAGCGAAAACATGGAACTACATTGTTATTTCATTGTAACATGAACACATTAATGCCAGACCTGTAATGTCAATTCTGCATAAATATATAAAACATGAAAAATATTTGGAAAAATGGCTTTTACTATGCCAGAGGAGGGCACAACATTATTTGAGATTTAAAAAAAACAAAAAAAAAAAAACAACAAAAACCCTGTTTAAAAAGAAATAAAAGAACATCCATTGAAATGTATAGGAGAGCGACAGGTAGCGAGAGGTCATACCTGGTGCTCTGCAAGGCTGAACGCCAGCGCTGTTCGCTGAGGCTGGGATAATGATGAATCGGACGCTACATGGCGTTATCCCAGTCGCTCAACAGATTCTGCTTGATAAATGTGTTGCTGTCCGGCGTTCACCTGTCGCTACCTGTTGCTACCTCTCATTTACAAGGCTCTACCTGACACTATCCCTTCATGAATAAGGGCCTAAGAGGCCGATTCATTAATAGCGCCAGGTAGCGACAGATGAGCGCCAGTAGCGTGATTTTCACAGCGCCAGCTAGTATTCGCTGTGCTTGGCCGGGGTTTGCTTGTTGACAGCGACTCAGTCGGTGTGCGGTAATGTTGAATACGGGGTTAGGGGGTCGCTGTTTCACAGGTTCCGCGTTGTATGGGTGCGCCTGACAGCGAATGGCCAGAGCGAACGGCTTGCTACAGATTCATTAAAAAATCACGCTCAAAAATTTCTCGCGCTGTGAATTCCTTGTTTAAACCCCAGAGCGCTGGCGGCGATGTGTGTAAAGTAGTTTTTAACCCCCAAACAACCTTTTTTTTACATGTAAAAATTATACAAGTTTTTCTAAACATTTTGTAATATGAATACATGAATATCAGACCTGTAATATCAATTCTGCACAATATTTTTTTTTTTTTTTTTACTTTAAAAAAAATTCCTAACATTGCAGAAGTGGTCACAGAATTTTTGACATTAAAAAAAATAAAAAAAAACAGTAATAGCAATTAATTATGATTATTTAAAGATTGCTCCATTGAAATGCATTGGACAACGCCAGGGAGCGCCAGGTCATACCTGTCGCTGTGATGGGATTAGCAGCGGCGCTGTTCGTTGCAGTCGGCTACATGATGAATCCCGCGCTAGCTGACGCTCTCGCCGGCGCTAGCCTCATTTAGCGTGATAAATGCGTCATTGTGACCGCCGCCGGGCGTACTTGATTCGGTAGCCACCGTTAGCTGGCGGTACCTGGCGCTCGTCAGACACTACCTGGCGCTAGCCCTTGATAAATAAGGCCGTAAGTCTCTGAGGTGAAACTCATTCGTGTTGTTCTATATAACTTCCTGAGGTGGACCTTCCAATGGGATTTGGCTGTCAGTTGTGCCTTGATGCTTTGCCATCCAAAATAATTTGATGATCCCAATTTGAGTATTTTTATGGTGCACCACGCCGAAGTGCTCACAGACTGTTTCTCTTGCAGATGCTCCACCTACCAGCTGCATTCCTTCTGGTCTTTCTGTACTTAGATCCTCTACATGGAGCCTGGGACCTCTCTGTAAAGAAAAACAGTAAGTACATTCAGCCTTTTATTTCATTGTCTTTTACACTCTAATAGCTAATTTTCTGCAGCACAATTCATAATAAGGGAGAATAAATACTGCATTAATAAAAAAGAGAACCTGGCTAGTGTGTGCTCTCTCCCTATTCATTCACTTGAAAAGGCAGGGGCAAAGCTAGAGGGGGGCAGGGGGGCACTTGCTCCAGGTGCAGCAGTTCAGGGGGGCGCCAAAGGAGGGCTGAGCACATGTGGGGGCGCCATTTTGAATCTTTGCTTCGGGTGCCAGAAAGCCTAGATACTCCTCTGTGAAAAGGGTCTCCAGCTTATAGGAAGACCCATAACTTACTTGGAAAGTTTCTCCACATCATTTAACTCAAGGTTCCACAAACATCTTAACATGAGAGCCACATTCAGCAATGCGAGAGGGTTGGGCGCCACATTTTACCTGAATAAATCGTGTAGAACAAGGAACAACTCAAAATGGTTGTAAAATAAAGTCCTTAAAAGCAGAAATAGTTTGCAGGTCTTTCACCCTTTCCCCATGAAAACACTTGTCCTACATGAGTGGATCCTCCAGTCCCAAAGAGAATGCTGGTAGGCTGGTGAATTGAATGGGGCACCGGAAGCTGCCGAGACATAGCCAGCCCATTTCTCCACCTGCCTGATTCTGTATTAACACCATGCATAGAGTGGACAATGCTGAGCCTTGGGCACCATGTAACTCCCCTGCCTCAACAGTACCGAACCTCTGCTTCATTTAGGTCTTGCAGACAACTGGCGAGCCACATAATAGGAGTCTGCGTATCTCTCAAGCTACAAGTCAGGGATCCCAGATTAAAGTGTCTACTCTAAATAATGGTTGCCCACCTTGATTTCTCACTTAGAAAAATGATTGAATGGTGAGAAAAGGGTCTGTTATTGAAAGATCTTCTCCATAATAACACATAAACTGGAATTGCTAGTGTACCCAATAGAGTGTTAAGGGGGAGAACTCTTCCAGTGAAGTGGGGAAGTAGGACATGGTAAACTTGGGGTTTGCAAGTTCTCAAACATTATTTCCTTTTAAGTTGAACCTCTGACTTGCTCCCCCTATGAAAAGTACCTTTTTCAGTTTTCACTGTCCCTGCTTCACTGTAATCCCATGATAATAATGCCCGTTTTTTTAATTGTAAAGCTCCGCCTCCTCCATATATTGTTACTGATATGTGTGGTAATGATGTCATTGCCACACCTATGCAATGACTGAGCACCTGCCATCTCATCCCAATGGGGGAGCAAAAGAATTCAGTGTTTCAGGACAATTCAAAAAGCAAAAACATCCATTTCTAGTTCCACACCCTAAGAAGGGAGTATCGGCAGGGGCGTTGGCCAAATGTATTTCACAGGTTCAGTGGGTTATAGAGGCCGATTCATTAATAGCGCCAGGTAGCGACAGATGAGCGCCAGTAGTGTTATTTTCACAGCGCACGCTAGTATTCGCTGTGCTTGGCCGTTGTTCGGCTGTTGACAGCGACTCCGTCGGTGTGCGGTAATGTTGAATACGGGGTTAGGAGTCGCTGTTTGACAGGTTCCGTGCTGTATGGGAGCGCATGACAGCGAATGGCCATAGCGAACGGCTCCCAGAACAAATCACGCTCAAAAAATTCTCGCGCTGTGAAATGCTTGTTTAAACCCCAGAGCGCTGGCGGTGATGGGTTAAAAGTAGTTTTTTAACCCCCAAACAACCAAATATCTTTTTTTTAAAATCGTGTAGCCCATATGGGGTTTATTGTTATTTCTATTGCAAAATATTAATAAAATACTGTTTATACATTCTTTATATATTTTGCACAGATTGACTCATTGAGGGTGAGTGCAGAGAGCTTGGGGCATTTGTATGGGATACACCAGAGTGTCCCCTTTTTGTATTTGTGTTCATTATATATATGTACCCAGATCCCTGGCACCCCCGCTCTTTTAGTATCATATTTGTAAATTTGGCCACATAGTAGGCTGTGCTTATCCGGGTTTATCTAATTTAAAAAAAATATCTAACATTGCAGAAGTGGTCACAGAATTTTTGACATTTAAAAAAAATAAATAAATAAATAATAGCAATTAATTAAGAATATTTAAAGATTGCTCCATTGAAATGCATTGGAGAGCGCCAGGTAGCGAGAGGTCATACCTATCGCTGTTCAAGGTCGCTCGCTGGCGCTGTGGGGTGAGGCTGGAATAATGATGAATGATTCGCTATCTGGCGCTCTGTCAGTCGCTAAGCAGGATCGGCTTGATAAATGTGTGATTGCGGAGGGGAGCCGACATTCTCGTGGCGGTGAGCGTCATTACCGTTCGCTCACCATTCGCTACCTGGCGCTATCCCTTGTTAAATAAGGGCCTCAGTGTTTCAGGACAATTCAAAAAGCAAAAACATCCATTTCTAGTTCCACACCCTAAGAAGGGAGTATCGGCAGGGGCGTTGGCCAAATGTATTTCACAGGTTCAGTGGGTTCTAGTCTACTTAAACTTATGCATATTGGCAGATGGCACATTACCTTAGGCATACCTTCTTGTTAAGCTTTACCTTCTTGTTAAGTCCATTAACCCAAAGATGACCACAAAGATGTAGCCTTGTAAACAGAAGTGCATTTTTAATAAACAAAAAAGGATTAATAAAAACCCACCAGACCTCAAACATTAAATTGTATCCTATTCTCCACTTTTACCTCTTAGCATTGATAGTAGACACACAATCCCAGGAGAAGCAGACAGTAATGATTGAGTGCAATGCTCAAGACCACCAAGCTGTTCATTGGAAAAGAGGAAGACAAACACGGTCTAAAACAGGAAAACTAATCTTAAATGTGTTGGAGGAAGCAGATGCAGGGAATTATACATGTCACACAGCCAATGGAGCTATACTGGATTATAAGGTTGTTCTAGTGAATGATCTCAACCTGGAACTACATAAGAAAATATTGACACGTGAGTACACCAACATTTTCCTTCAAACATCATCAAAGAAGCATGGCATTCAACTATGGTTGAAATTACTCACTGGTACCTATTTAAGATGTGTATAAATGCAGATAATATTTAAGGATTAAGTATCGGTATTTGCTTTGAGGTTTCAGCATACTGTAGTATGACTTTTCGGATAGGAGAGACATGTTTAGTCACACCTCTTGTAATAAATAAGCTGTCCAAGTGGCTACTCTAAACGATATTTAGCCTTAGGCACTGAATGTTTTCGACACCCAGACTGTGCCAAGTAAATTCCCTCTTGCCTTTGTTAAGACAGTATTGCCAGGTAGCACTTTCCTCTTTGGAAAGCACTTGATCTTGAACTTGATTTCTTCCTAAGATACCCATTAACTGAAGTCAACAACCTGATTACTCAATTAAAGGGTAATGCAAGGTAACTGTGGTGGTCATATGAATGATCAATTATTCCTCCCCACCCTTCAGGAATTACAAGCACCGCCGGAAGTGGTGAACCTGTGAAGTCACAACAGTGCAGTGCACAGTAGGCAATTGTTGGTTAGGCTAGATGCCACTTTGGGAAATCCCATGTCCTAATAAGTGCCTTATAAGTACAAGGTCTAATTCCTGGGTCAATGTAGGCACTGTGTTTATAAGTTGGCGGACCCCTGTCATTTATAATGGAAATCCCTCATCCTGGACACTTTCTTCCAACACAGAACCCAATCTAAGAACCCTTTACTCCCATAAACATGGTGCCCATCTGGGATCCTTTACCATCAACTCATAAACACATTGTTCCAATCTAGGAACCTTTAACCCATAACCTTTAAACACAGTGTCCAATCTGGGGCACTTTAGCCCAAACTTATCAACATAGTACACTTTGCCCCCAATTTCTAAGTGCTTTATCTGCAAAATTTTACTCCAACTTTTACTCCAACTTATTAATTATTAGCACATGATTCATGCTCCAGTGAGGCTACGAGGCGCTAGTGATAAGTTGGCCTCATAATCTAGCTTCATCCAAATGAATTAAAAATCACATTCAGTTACACCACTGCCTTCTAGGATACTTTACCCCCAATTTATAAACACAGTGCCCAGTTTGAGACGCTTTAGCACAAATGTATTAATAAAATACCTCCTCTGTAACACATTAGCCCAGAATTGTAATCACAGTGCCCCACCTGGGACACTGCAAGCCCAGCTTAAAGCAAAAACCCAAAAATGGGTCCACCGCTCATCTGCTGTTGGCTTGGTGGTGGCCCAGTTTTCAAAGAAGACCAGGCATTTCCACCACCAAAGCCACGACCTGCAGCACTTTCAAGAGATCCTATTGGATCTCTCAAAAGTGCCACTGTGACAATGGTGCAGCCATCCAGAAAAGCTGGGCGTGGGAGCGCATGAGACTGCATGGGAGCTGTGGATGTGGCCACCAGAGGAATCACATCAAGTAAGATCACCAGCGCCCCAGGGGGTTTCTCATAGCAGGGCCCCAAAGGTTAGCCTAGCGGCCAGGCCTGGAATCTTTTGGGTTCCGGGGCCCAGCCGTGCAGGTTTTGACCTGCTTTAAACACCACACAGTGTGGCATCTGTGTTTCAGCTCAATGGCTCTCTATGGCCTAAACAACATAAACCTTTGGAGGATTGCTTATTTCTTTGGTCTATTTTTCAGAGCCTGGAGATCCAATACAGTGTACAACTAAAAACTACAATGGCAACTTCAGCTGTTCCTGGAAATCAGAAGAGGAAAAAACTGAATTTATCTTTAAAGCTCACAGAAAGTAAGCCATCTCTCGAAATGTCACTGCTTACTTGCTTTATGGTTTGTGAAAAAAAAACCTGACAGTACGACATTTACTATATATATGGCACTAATGTAGATCTGTGTTTTTCAGTAACAACAGCAGCATATCCTGTGATGAGCCAGTAAAAAGTAATGATATCTACACTGTGCAGTGTCGCGATGAGCAGTCCTGTAATTACGCAGAAGAAGATAATAGTATTATTGCTGAGCTGCATGCAATTCAACCAAAAAGATATGAGAATTATACACTGTCCTTCATGTTGCGGGAAGTCAGTGAGTATACTGCACCTTACTATGCAGTCCCCATATTTCCTATAGTAAGACATGCATGTTGATGTCCAGCCCATCCACACTAATACAGCAGCTGAGGTCTGTGTAAGAGTTCTCTATGTTGTCCTATACCATAAAAATACAATATGAGACCATGAAGAAACTTTGGGAAAAGTTATTCCGTTATTAAACTGGGGACAATGCCACTGTATGTTTTAAATTGAAGGACGTCTATTGCCCAAGATGGGCTATAGTACACTTAGCTCTGAGACAGCTGATCAGCAATGAGTTGACAGCAGGAGAGGCCTTGTCTACAGGAGCAGAGAGGAGTTCTCTGCTATTAAGTAATGGTTTCTTATGTGCTTCCTACTAGCAACAGTAACATAGGTCTCTCAACGTTTTCTGGGCTCAAACTATTGTTCCTATCGGTGAGGGAGCTTGCATCCTGGTGGCAGGAGAGCGGGCAAGTTGGGACAAACTGGTGACGTGAGAACTCCCAGTGGGACACACTGCTCTGGGTCCGAATAGGTTGGCACACCACCCAGACCCTTTGTCAGAATTAGCTCAGAACCCCCTTTGTAACTGGCCTCATTCTACCCCCACACAAGACAGAACCCCAGCTCATTTTTTACCCTGCAATGCTATGCCAGCTGTGAGGGTCATACCCACCCCTGCCACAGTATCTGCCCCTACAATATTAAAGCTTCAGTACCATTTCTTTAAGAGTGTCTATTTCGACCCCTGACCATGATCTGCCCCTGCAGTGCTGCAGCCCCTGACAAGCATATTTTCCGATTGACCATATGGACACATCCTAAGGGTGGGGCTTAGCAGCTTGTGGGATGGTCATAGGCTGGCCTAGAGCAGTGAGGTCCCAGGCTGATTTTTGGCCTTAGTCTGCCCTTGTCAACAGGGCACTGGAAAGCTAACTAGAACACTTCCTCTGTCAGCTTATGGAGGGGGTTGTTAACAAAAAAATAAGGCAACTATTTCCTCAACCTACAATGTTTTAAAATGGATAACTGAAAGAACTAATATAAAATTAAAGCGAGGGGTGAATCCCATTTTAGAAGTTTAGAAGTTACTGTGTCAAGTTTGTCATAAAAAAGTGGGCAAATCAAAGTACCCCTACACAAATACATCTGTATCTGTGCTCCAGTACCACTAGATAGGAGTCTTTAGCTCTCATGGTGGTCCCCTGCAGCCTAAGATTCTCATCTTGCTTTTTTGTCCATCTTTAGACTTTTTTAATTAATTTAAATGTTTCCCTAACTCAACCTTCAAACAGACAGTTAAAAGAAAGCCTTTGGGTATTTCCTAAACTGGGAAACCCTAGTTTAAGCAGGCCTAGTTTAGCCCCCCCCCCCCCCCCCCATGGAGTCATAGGCCTGAGAAGTTCTTTTGTATATAATGCCAGGATAAGGGATGCCAAATAACATTAGAGGCCCTTGGTGATTCTGATATGCACATTAGACCATCTTCTATTTTATTAAGGAAGTAAAGTCACATAATTACCAATTTACTTCCATTCAAAATCGGGATGCCCCTATGCTGCTTCTCCCCCACCACAACCCCAAGATCTGGTGGTCACATACTTACCACTTCCACGTCCTATCAGAGAAGGCTATAAGCCTGCCATGCCACATAACCACTGGTGGCCAATCGGGTTAATCGGGAAGGCCCCCTCCTGTTTAGTAAATCTGAAACACCTTTAATGTTCTCTCTTTTTTGAATCACCCCTTATTTTAGCTCATTCTGAATGAAAGTATAAAATGTCCCTTATTTTTATGAAATATTTTAAGGAAAGTTTACTGAATCAAGGGCATTCTTTAAATTTCACAGCAAAGCCCGACCCTCCAGAAGACCTTAACAGGAAGAAGAACAACCATCATGTCTCCATACACTGGAAGTACCCAAAAACCTGGTGCAATATCCATTCCTTTTTCCCACTCCTCTTTAACATAAAGATAACAGCCGGAAAAGAAATGATAGAGGTAAGACACTACATTTTACTATCTAAGAAACTGATGGAGTTTGTTGCTAAATTAGGAGACATTCACTGTATGTTGCACAAACAGAAATTCAAAACCCACAGACCCACATAACAAAATTAGAGGCCGATTTATTAATAGCGCCAGGTAGCGACAGATGAGCGGCAGTAGCGTTATTTTCACAGCGCCCGCAAGTATTCGCTATGCTTGGCTGTTGTTCGGTTGTTGACAGCGACTCAGTCGGTGTGCGGTAATGTTGAATACGAGGTTAGGAGTCGCTGTTTGACAGGTTCCGCGCTGTATGGGAGCGCATGACAGCGAATGGCCATAGCGAACGGCTCCCAGCATATTCATTATCAAATCACGCTCAAAAAATTCTCGTGCTGTGAAATGCTTGTTTAAACCCCAGAGCGCTGGCGGCGATGGGTTAAAAGTAGTTTTTTAACCCCCAAACAACCTTATTTTTTGAAAAAAAAAATAAACATGTTTTTATAAACATTTTGTAATATGAATACATTCATATCAGACCTGTAATATCAATTCTGCACAAATTTTTATTTTTTTTTCCCCTTAAAAAAAAAATCTAACATTGCAGAAGTGGTCACAGAATTTTTGACATTTAAAAAAAATAAAAAATAAAAATAATATCAATTAATTATGAATATTTAAAGATTGCTCCATTGAAATGCATTGGAGAGCGCCAGGTAGCGAGAGGTCATACCTGGCGCTGTGATGGGATTAGCAGCGGCGCTGTTCGTTGAAGTCTGCTACATGATGAATCCAGCGCTAGCTGACGCTCTCGCCGGCGCTAGCCTCATTTAGCGTGATAAATGCGTGATTGTGTTCGCAGCCTGGCGTTCTGGAGTCGGTAGCCGCCGATAGCTGGCGATACCTGGCACTAGTGAGACACTACCTGGCGCTATACCTTGATAAATAAGGCCCTAAGTCAAACTTTGACCTGGCTTGTGATGAAGGGGTTGTCAAAAGCTGCTCAAGGGGATGGTCAACCACAATTTCCCCAAGGACTTACACCTTAGAGATCAAAGGCTAATCGACAACCAGAATCTAAGGTGGCACTGTAATAGAAAGGATAGCAACAGTTGAAAACAAGCCGCATCCAGTGTAACCTATATGTGCTGACATTGCATACTGCAATGGGACCCAGACAAGAACAGAGAACACCAGCCCCGCTCTCCCCAGCATTGTGCAGTATCAGTAAGCACAGTTTATCTGCTCTTTTATTAGTGGTGGGGCTCAACTTTTGCTATGGGGCCCTGTGAAACCTTTGTACAGGGTTCCAGTACACCCAAGATAGAGGCAGCTCTATTCTGACACAGTCAGGAGCAGCCACTAGCCGCATTAATCAATGGCTCAAATTATTAGTCAATTAGCAGCTGTACTGAATCTGAACGGGGCAGAGCATTGACGCCATAGGGCATATGTTGTGTGTACGCCACTGCTTGTCAGACAGGTATGTGTGGGTGGCGGGACTTCAAGTTCTTGCCTACAAGAATAGTCCATTATTTCCTATTACATCAAGTACTGTACATTTGGAAATGTGCGTTGCACAAAACTTCCTGGAAACTTTAAAATTACTTTGCAGGAGAGCATCGATAACATCCCTGTTTTGTCTCGTGTCAACCTGAAAGATGGACCGGATATGGGTTCTCTATTTAGTAATCTGCGGGAACCTGTTTGCATTCCTCTGGTGGTTATTTATAGCAGAAACTAAAATAGCCACCTTGTACTGCCCGAGGGTTTGCTTACATAGCAATTTCCTAACTGTGGGTGATACCACAAAAAAAAAATCAATCATGGTACTATGCAATACAGTGAAGCACGTTATCCGCTGGCAAACGATTATCCCTAATTAGGGTGCTCAGCAAGGATACCTCGATTCCAAAGATCATGGCAGAACAAGTAGAATAGTCAGCACTTCCCATAAAATCAAATATTTAATGTGTCCATTTAAAACATTGTATTCCAAAATAAACTAATGTAAGATCAGAAACAACCAAGGAGCAAAGCAGAAAATACATTAATATCAATATGCAATGTAACAAATGCACCTTGGTTGTTCCAGTAATGATTTCAGCTATAAATTGGGGAGGCCGATTCATTAACAGCGGCAGGTAGCGACAGTTGAGCGACTGTAGCAGTATTTTCACAGCGCCCGCTAGTAGTCGCTGTGCTTGGCCGTTGTTCGGTTGTTGACAGCGACTCAGTCGGTTTGCAGTAATGTTGAATATTGGGTGAGGAGTCGCTATTTGACAGGTTCCGCGCTGTATGGGAGCGCATGATAGCGACTGGCCATAGCGACCGGTTCCCACCATATTCATTAACAAATCACGGTCAAAAAATTCTCGCGCTGTAAAATGCATGTTTAAACCCCAGAGCGCTAGTTTTTTAACCCCCAAACAACCATATTTTTGGAAACAAAAAAAAACAAGTTTATAAAAAAATGTTGTAATATGAATACATTAATATCAGACCTTTAATATCAATTCTGCACAATTTTTTTTTTTTTTACCTTAAAAAAAAATCTAACATTGCAGAAGTGGTCACTGAATTTTTCACATTTAAGAAAAAAAAAAACATTAATAACAATTAATTATGAATATTTAAAGATTGTTCCATTGAAATGCACTGGAGAGCACCAGGTAGCGAGAGGTCATACCTGTCGCTGTTCAAGGTCGGACGCTGGTGCTGTGGGCTGAGGCTGGAATAATGATGAATGAGTGGCTATCTGGCGCTATCTCAGTCGCTAAGCAGGATCGGCTTGATAAATGTGTGATTGTGGTGGGGAGCCGGCATTCTCGTGGCGGGGCCCGTCATTACCGGCCGCTCACCAGTCGCTACCTGGTGCTATCCCTTGTTAAATAAGGGCCTAAGTGGGTGAGGCTGGGCACAGCAGAGATAAAAATGGTCCTGGGTGTGATAATCATCATTAAGCTGAGCAGCAGTGCCCACTGCTAATCAGCAGCATCAAAATCTACCAAAGTTATAGGCTGTATAAATGGAATAATGGAATTTCAGGATGCATGTACAATATTAAATATGGGGTAGAGTATGGGACCCCGCACTAAGCAGATTAGAGTTGGTGCATAGAATCACCAGATAAGGGTAATACAGTTTTGCAGGAGTAGACTGGGCACCTGGCCAACCAATGACCAGCCCAGGAACTCCTGTTCCCGAGGTTGCTGTCAATGAGTGCACACCACAGCTGAGGCTATAGCAAAGCAGGGACTGATCAAGGTGCATATAGCCACTCTTAAATGGTACTGCAACTTTAGTTATGTAGAGGGCAGACAATAGGGATGATACTGGGGCGTATACTGCAGAAGATACTGGAACACATATAGGGTCAGATACTGGAGCAGATGCTGGAGCAGATACTGAAACAGATACTGGAGCAGGGATGGGTATGTTACAAAAGCAATTATACTGATATAGAAATGCAGTGCAGAACATGGACTGTGTGTCCTGGATAGGGCCAGGTACTGGAAGTAGGATTTGGGGGAGACATGCTACTGAAACTTAAACCGGACCTTCAGCGTGATTTAATGAAAAGCCCAAACTCTTAAAAAACTATTCCCCAGCATCTAAAAAAAATATATTTTACGTTTTTAGTCACTAACTTATTATTCTTTCCCCCACTGGGCTGCAACTCTGTTCAGGAATTTAGGATACGGGCGCCGCCATCTTGACTCAGAAGCATCACACTTACTGAGGAGAGGAGAGTGGGATAAGGTACAGGGGGTGGGTTATGGATGTGCTTTGCCCAGGCAGAGCAGAGCTGGGGTCAGGTAACGGTCAGCAATCCCAGAATGCAGAGCAGCACAGGAGGCACTTCCTGTTTGCAGGCTGCCTGTTAAGATGGCGGCTTCCATAAGCCACCATCTTGGATGTTTAAAGGCTCATAACATGCAGTAGAGGCAGGTAGGATGATTTTTAATGTCGACAATCTGTATGTACAGGGTGTGGGAAACATATAAGATAGACTCTTATTCAGAGTGAAGGTCCGCTTTAAGTTTTGTAGCAGGCAGAAGTTAAGGGGTGTGTAAAAGAGCAATGAATGAATTTCAGAACAGGCTCTGGCTGTGGTGGGCTGAGGATTATACCCAACTCAGTAGGCCCCAAGCACTGTGGCCCACTGGGAATTCTCCCTGCAATCCCTTTGGCCAGTGAGATAATAGGTGCAAAACAGATATCAGAATTTAAAAGGCAAGTAGATATATTTCCTAAACTCAAAAGACAACCAAACGTATAAAACTGCATGTATTATTACCTGAGAACTTTTTGGTCTAAGAAAGATCTGATCTACATTTCATCATAGTTAGATACTACTGTACTGTCTCAAGCATTTTTGTGTCCCCATGGACCAAAATGAAGGGGTGGTTTGAACTTGATGGACATGTGGCTTTTTTTTACCTGAATTTTATTATGTAACATTAACAGTAAGTAACAGTAAGAGGCCGATTCATTAATAGCGCCAGGTAGCGACAGATGAGCGACTGTAGCAGTATTTTCACAGCGCCCGCTAGTAGTCGCTGTGCTTGGCCGTTGTTCGGTTGTTGACAGCGACTCAGTCGGTGTGCAGTAATGTTGAATATTGGGTGAGGAGTCGCTATTTGACAGGTTCCGCGCTGTATGGGTGCGCATGATAGCGAATGGCCATAGCGAACGGCTCCCACCATATTCATTAACAAATCACGCTCCAAAAATTCTTGCGCTGTGAAATGCATGTTTAAACCCCAGAGCGCTGGCGGCGATGGGTTAAAAGTAGTTTTTTAACCCCCAAACAACCATATTTTTGGAAACAAAAAAAAACAAGTTTATAAAAACATTTTGTAATATGAATACATTAATATCAGACCTGTAATATCAATTCTGCACAAATTTTTTTTTTATTTTTTTTTTTTACCTTAAAAAAAATATCTAACATGGCAGAAGTGGTAACAGAAATTTTCACATTAAAAAAAAAAAAAAAAAATTATTAACAATTAATTATGAATATTTGAATATTTAAAGATTGTGCCATTGAAATGCATTGGAGAGCGCCAGGTAGCGAGAGGTCATACCTGTCGCTGTTCAAGGTCGCTCGCTGGCGCTGTGGGGTGAGGCTGGAATAATGATGAATGATTCGCTAACTGGCGCTCTCTCAGTCGCTAAGCAGGATCGGCTTGATAAATGTGTGATTGTGGTGGGGAGCCGGCGTTCTCGTGGCGGTGACCGTCATTACCGTTTGCTCACCAGTCGCTACCTGGCGCTATCCCTTGTTAAATAAGGGCCTAAGTTGACTTGAGGGCACAAGGCAGTGGTGGAAAATTGACCCACCTCTGGGTATATGACCCTAATCCTACCCACACTTTCAAAAACTAAAACAATTAATTTGGCTGGAGTTGGGCTCCACACTCCATCCTAGTTATAGCACTAGTAAATTATTTTGTGGTCTCAGCTTATATGTAATATTTTGAACCAGTGAGTAATTAAGTATTTTTGATAAACCTTTTAGCAGGAGACCAAAGAAACCAATTTGCACCTTCACGGCCAGGACATAAAAAGCTTCTGTGTTCAAGCCAAAGACATGTTCTTCAACTCATCATGGAGCGAGTGGTCATGTTACAAGTAGGTAAGATATCATGCACTAGATGGACTACACATGGGCTGCATAAGACCAGCACAGGTCATTTCATTATAAATTTATACAGCCTAAATGGTGTGTTGAATAATTCAGTTCACAATAACAGCTGCTTTTTGTTTGTGAGCAAGTATTTTTTTCTATGACTTGTAGAAACTATGTGCTGTCTGCTTTCAGTGTCTTCATTGCTACACTGTACCTGTTTCAAAGTTGAATCTCTAATACAATTCTGGACCAAACTTTAGGATATAATATGGCTTTGCACATATTTGCAGCGTGTATAACCGGGGCCGGATTAAGTGTGGTGGAGGCCCCTGGGCACAAAATCTGGTGGAGGCCCCAGATACAGTATTTTTTTCCTTTAAAATAATAGTCCGGCCAAGTAACTGATTGGTGGTTGTCTGGCACCCGCCTACTTACTGGAACACCAGATCAAGTCCCTTGTGTCACCCTTGTATGAGCGGGTGCTGCTCGGGACTAGTGCTTTGCCATTCTGGGTGGGGGGGGGGTGTAGTCGCCCAACTGGTCGAGCAGAAAACAGTTCCCTGCATTGAGCTGCCAGCGGCTGTGCTTGGTGGCTTATGTGCAGTGAGCGGCTGCCGATTGACAGCTCTGCACCCACCCATCACTGTAGTGTTGCTGACGCCGGCATTGCTGCTCTAGACTCTCTGTCCTGCCCTGTGGTGGCTTTGGCTGCAGGTTTGCAAAACCAAAAGGCTTGCCCAGGTGCCCGGGGGGCCCCACTGCCACCGATAGCTTTGGCCTGTCAAACTGAAAAACCTCCTGGAGCAGACCATAACCCAAAGGTTGGTGGAGGCCCCTTTTTCAGGGCAAGTGGTGGAGGCCCCAGGGAGCACGCTTCTTGTGCCCCCCTCATAATCCGGCCCTGTGTATAACTAATACCTCTGCTTGTGCTTAAAAGTGATTTGTGGGTCAGTTAGCTTTGTTCTTAGTAGGGCTAAATGTGGGACAACAATGCAATTCTAATACAGTCTATAGCTTATCTTGACAGTGGGAAATATGTGGGTAAACAAGGAAATACAAGTTTAAAGTGGACCAACACCCAGGATTTTGACTATCCTGGGTCTTGGTCCACTTCGGTGGGGCACTCCCGATCAGGGTGCCCCGCTGTGTGAAACCCCCCCAAACCCCCCGAACTCACCTCTCCCTGCGCCGACGGACAAGCCGCAGACAAGCGGCTCCTCCGCCGCCGCCTCCCGCGCGTCCCTCTTGACGCGCGCGTGCCCGCGCCGACCATTCACAGACGATAAGGTAAGGAGTTTGGGGTGTTTGGGGGGGTTTCACCCCGCGGGACATCCCGATCTCGGATGTCCCGCGGGGCGGGAGGTGATCGGCCCGGGAATCTTATAGATTCCCGGGCCGATCACCGGTGGGTGTTGGTCCACTTTAAAAAATGTGCTGTAAAAACACAAACCACAGAGCTAAAGTAAAAAAAGCACAAATGCACAAACGCACCGTCCCCCCCATTATTTCTGTTCCTGTCCAGTAGTATAAAACCAGGTCCTGCGGCATTCATGCTCGCCAGTGACCACTGGGATGAACGACCACCGCCCCCAACGTCAGTGACCACAATAGAACTGGAAGGAATAGAGTGGCTGTGCTGACGTTGCTGGGGCTGGGCCTTTGACATGGAGCAGTAGTCGGGCAGGGACTTTTAGGACTTTGGGACCTGGTAAGTTTTATACTACCGAACTAGGACAGAAGTGCTGTGGGGGACAACAGTATGTGCTTTTCTTTTGGCTATAGATGCAGCCGCAGTGCAGAGAAACGCGAGAGCTCGGGAGAAGGTGAGTGGATCTGGGGGTTTCACATTGTGGGGTATCCTAATTTAGGAAGCCTCAAGGAAAAGAACTCGGACAGCCCACCAGTCTTTAACACTCCAGGGCCCCTGAAGTTCCTCTTTAAGCCAAAGCAAAACCTGAGATTTTACTGTCCTTGGTTTTGTTCCCTGCACTGTGTGTAACCCTCCAGATTGCCCAAAACAACTCGCCTCTTCCCAGTCCTACGAGGCATGTGTTTGCCGTGCTTATTAAATGTTCACCAAACGGCTCTTGTTCATGGCAATTGGAGTGAGAGCGGCAGCATCCCCTGTAGCACACGGAGAAAGGCCAGTGGCTGGTCCTGGAATCTTTTAGCATCCAGGGCCGTGCTGTGAGGGTTCTTATTCTGCTTTAAGAGAAGAAAGCATTTTTTTCCCTTTATTGGGTGTACTCTAGCAGGCCGATTCATTAATAGCGCCAGGTAGCGACAGATGAGCGCCAGTAGCGTGATTTTCACAGCGCCCGCTAATAGTCGCTGTGCTTGGCCGTTGTTCGCTTGTTGACAGCGACTCAGTCGGTGTGCGGTAATGTTGAATACGGGGTTAGGAGTCGCTGTTTCACAGGTTCCGCGCTGTATGGGTGCGCCTGACAGCGAATGGCCAGAGCGAACGGCTCCCAGCATATTCATTAACAAATCACGCTCAAAAAATTCTCACGCTGTGAAATGCTTGTTTAAACCCCAGAGCGCTGGCGGCGATGGCTTAAAAGTAGTTTTTTAACCCCCAAACCACCATATTTTTTTATTTAAAAATTAAACAAGTTTTTCTAAACATTTTGTAATATGAATACATTAATATCAGACCTGTAATATCAATTCTGCACAAATGTTTTTTTTTTTTTTTTTTACCTTAAAAAAAATATCTAACATTGCAGAAGTGGTCACAGAATTTTTGACAGTTAAAAAAAAAAAAAAAACAATTAAAATCAATTAATTATGAATATTTAAAGATTGCTCCATTGAAATGCATTGGAGAGCGCCAGGTAGCGAGAGGTCATACCTGGCGCTGTGATGGGCTTAGTAGCGGCGCTGTTCGTTGCAGTCAGCTACATGATGAATCCCACGCTAGCTGACGCTCTCGCCGGCGCTAGCCTCATTTAGCGTGATAAATGTGTGATTGTGTCCGCCGCCTGGCGTTCTGGAGTCGGTAGCCGCCGATAGCTGGCGCTACCTGGCGCTAGTCAGACACTACCTGGCGCTATCCCTTGATAAATAAGGCCCAAAGTTGCTTCACTCCATCAATTCCAGACATTCCCAAGATTTTGTGGATATCCTCCATAAAGAGAGAAGAATTATAAATCAAACATAACAATAGTAATGGTTGTGCATGAAAATAATCAGATGCTATTTTTTTTTCTCTTTGCTGCACAGAAAGAAGGGAGGGAAGAAGGAGAAGACAAAAGGAAAGAAGGAGAATAAGTCCAAAAAGAAAAAGCCCAAAAGTCTTTAGCTAGCAGCTTCTGTTACGTACCTTAAAGGGACATTACCAGCAAAGGATAAAATGAGCCTATTTTCTGCCTCCCCCTATGCTGGCTTATAGGGGTTTCATCCTTCATTCAACCTCCATTTCTGATGTGCTTTACATTTCTTGATAAGACCTAGTGAACTGTCTCACGTATGCTGTCCCCCTTATGCTTGCGTGAGTCATTCACGTGCTGTTTCAGACTATGAAGGTCATTTATCAACAAAGTAAGAGGCCGATTCATTAATAGCACCAGGTAGCGACAGATGAGCGCCAGTAGCGTGATTTTCACAGCGCACGCTAGTATTCGCTGAGCTTGGCCGGGGTTTGCTTGTTGACAGCGACTCAGTCGGTGTGCGGTAATGTTGAATACGGGGTTAGGGGTCGCTGTTTCACAGGTTCCGCTTGTATGGGTGCACCCGACAGCGAATGGCCAGAGCGAACGGCTTGCTGCAGATTCATTAACAAATCACGCTCAAAAATTTCTCGCGCTGTGAATTCCTTGTTTAAACCCCAGAGAGCTGGCGGCGATGTGTGTAAAGTAGTTTTTAACCCCCAAACAACCTTTTTTTTATATGTAAAAATTATACAAGTTTTTCTAAACATTTTGTAATATGAATACATGAATATCAGACCTGTAATATCAATTCTGCACATTTTTTTTTTTTTTTTTTTTTTACTTTAAAAAAAAAACTAACATTGCAGAAGTGGTCACAGAATTTTTGACATAAAAAAAAAAAAAAAAAAACAGTAATAGCAATTAATTATGATTATTTAAAGATTGCTCCATTGAAATGCATTGGACCACGCCAGGGAGCGCCAGGTCATACCTGTCGCTGTGATGGGATTAGCAGCGGCGCTGTTCGTTGCAGTCGGCTACATGATGAATGCCGCGCTAGCTGAAGCTCTCGCCGGCGCTAGCCTCATTTAGCGTGATAAATGCGTCATTGTGACCGCCGCCGGGCGTACTTGATTCGGTGGCGCTAGCCCTTGATAAATAAGGGCCTAAGTAAATGAATGATGTGGCTCCTGACAGGCAGCATGGGGCAAGCAGAAAGCCGGCGGCCCTTTCCTGGAATGTCCTTTTATACTGAATGGGGGAGAGACTGCCACCCTGCAGCCACTGACAAGCCACAAGTCTCCTGACTGTCTAAGTATGCTGCTTCTTGTAGTTCCTGGAGGGCAGCAGGCTGGCATTTCTGCCCCTATTGCTTTACCTTAACCTTTTCTTAAATGTTCCTTAAATGTTAAATAGTGTATGTTTTATACTTTTATACTGGTCAGTGACCTAACACATCCCAGGTGTCACCGTTATAGTTAAACCGGACCAACAGCCTGGCACAGTTGGAAAAGAAAGGTAGCGGCCATCTTGGAGCTTCTTCGCCCAGCACCTCAGCTATGCTGCTGCCTGGATTAAACTGACATAACTGACAATGCACAGTAACAGGAAGCCCAGAAGCACGTCCTGGTTGCAAATGAATGAGCCGCCATCTTGTTTTATAAAATTTGCCTCCGCAAGTGTTAGAAAAAGGAAAAATTTATTTTTATGTGCAGCAATCTAAATTGCCCTGGGGAGGCATGCATATGAGCACTGTTTGTTGTGTTGGTCTGGTTTAATGCATATGAGCATTGTTTGTTGTGTTGGTCTGGTTTAAAGTGGCCCAAAAACCCAGGATTCTGGGATTTGGTCCTTTCCCCCAGCTGTGTGAAACCTCCCAGGACGCCGAGGCCAACTCACCTCTTCCTGGTCCTACGGCGCGTCTAAGAGCAGCGGCTCCGAGGGCACTGACAGCCGCATCCTCCGCTTCCCTCTAACAGGTCCCGTGCCCGCGCCGGCCATTCACAAATGCCTGGCGCAGGCACGTGCACTGCTAGAGGGATAGCGGGGATGCGCTGATGGACCGAGAAGCAAGTTAAGTGAATGGGGCGACCTGGGGGGTTTCACACAGCGGGCCATCCCAATTTTGGATGCCCGGGGGGAATCGATCTGCCCAGGAATCTTATAGATTCCTGGGCCGATCGGCGTGGGTTCTGGTCCACTTTCAGTCATTTTTGACTGTCGCTCGCAGAGAGGCATCCCCATCTGGCATGGCCTGCTGCAAACCCCATCACCCCCCCCCCCCCCATCCCACCAGCCCTACGCATTTTGCCTGGGCTGTCAGGGGCCCACTAATGAGCATGCAAATAGATCAAAGTAACAGGTTTCGGTCTGCTTTATAGTGGTCTGTCAGAAAAATAAACACATATACCTCTAGGGTTGGCTGTTATTTTTTTTACTGGTAATTGTAATTGCAGGCATGCTTTTTATATCCTCAATTACCAGTAAAAACAAATACCAGCACCTCCAGGCCAATGATCAGAAAAGTAAAAAAAAATACTGGCCATATAGCAACCCTATATTTCCAGAATATTCTACATCTTTGATGCAGTGTCAGATACTATGATGCTTCAGGTTTCAGCTGTGACAGGGTGCGCGCCTCCTCTCTCCAGTTAAAGAGGGCGAGTGCTCTTTTATGGCTGGGGGCAGGGATGTGTCCTGAGCCAACCTGGAGGCCTGATGTCAGGGTGACAGCTGCTGCTTGGAATCAAGGCTGTGGGACATTGGATAACTATAGTATACGTTAAGGCCCTTATTTATGAAAGGATAGCGTCAGGTAGTGGCTGGTTAATGAGAGGTAGCGACTGGTGAACGCCGGACACGGCACGCAATTACACATTTATCAAGCAGAATCTGTTGAGCGACTGGGATAGCGCCATGTAGCGTCTGATTCATCATTTTCACAGCCTCAGCGAACAGCGCCGGCGTTCAGCCTTGCACAGGTATGACCTCTCGCTACCTGTCGCTCTCCCATACATTTCAATGGACGATCCTTTTCTTCTCTTTAAACGGGGTTTTTGTTTATTTTTTTTTTTCCCAAAAATCACAAATAATTCTGTGACCTCTTCTGGCATTGAAAAAGCTGTTTTTTCATTTTTATATATTTCTTCAGAAATGACATTACAGGTCTGCCATTAAAGTGTTCATGTTACAATGTTGCTACAATGTAATTCCATATGTTTTCGCTTTGTTACTACTGGAAAGATGCTGAAAAACACACTTTAAACACACCGCCTCCTGCGCTCTGGGCTTCAAACAAGCATTTTTCAGCGCCAGAGATTTGTGAGGCTGTTTATTTGCTGAATATGGTGTGAGTCGGTCGCTATGAGCAGTCGCTAACATGCGCTCCCATACAGCGCTGTACTGGTCAAATAGCGACTCCTCACAATGTATTCAACATTACTGGACAGCGACTGAGTCGCTATGAAGTAGCGACTCACGGCCGAGCACTGCGACTACTAGCGGGCGCTCTGAAAATGCCTGCTACAGAAGCTCATCTGTCGCTACCTGGCGCTATTAATGAATCAGCCTGTAAGTGTTTTTGTAATGATTACAGGGGGCTTTAAAGGGATACCATGACATCAGAAATAAAAAAAAAGCCTGTCATTACAAATGTTTGCTGCCTGGCTGCTCCGCTGCTTCTCCTGTTACAATATTTGCTGCCCCAGCAAGTCATGGCCGGCCTTTGGGGCGTGCGACCTCTGTGACCATATAGGGTACCATTCCAAACCCTATATAAGGGGGGCACCATTCAAACACGCCCTCACAGAGAAAGCTCTCAACTGGCTCAACAGGTCTGCCCAGAATAAATCTTCCTTACTCAACACTTGTGGCTTTATCTCTATCCCATGTTTCTTTTGTTTTACTCTTAATTCCACTTTCATTCCATTTTCTATACATTTTTTTCACCTTCCTTGCATCTCTCTCTCTCTCTTCCACATGTCCTCTTTTTTTCTCTTTTCTATATTCCCTCAGTCTACCTCTTTTTTCACATTACCTTCATCCTCTTCTATTTTTGACAGTCTCTCTGTCTGTTTTTTTTTCCACATTCCATCCGTATTTTCTACATTCCCTCCTTCTTTTCTTTTTTATATTTGCACATTTTCTTCCCACATTTTGTCCCATTGTTTTCATCCCTTCTCTCTTTTTTCTCACTTTTTTTGTACATCCCCTCACTTTTTCTGTGCCAAACTTCCTTGTTTTGTTCTACATTTTCTAACCTTCCCCTACATTCCCCTTTTATTATTTTTTTTTTCAAATTCACAGTTTCCCTCTTTTTTTCTAATTTCCTTTATCCTTCTCTGTTTTCCACACTCCTATCTATCTCTCTTTTCTATGTTTCCTTCTTTTTGTTTTCTCTTCTACATTCACTATTTTCCACATTCCCTCCCTTCTTCTGTTCCATGTTTCCTTTATTTGCTCCACATTCATGATTTTTTTCTTTTTCACTTTCCCTTTTATCTCCCATTCTTTTTCACATATCCTGCCATCTTTTTTTACGTACCTTGCTGCTCCTCTCTCTTTTTTCCACATTCCCTCTGTCTTTTGTCCTTTGTCACGCTTCTTTTGTCTTTCTCCTTTTTCACACTCCTTCCTTCTTGTTTTCTTTTCTACATTCCCTACTTTTTTCTTTTCCACATCCCCTCACATCTTCATTTCCACACCCCCTCCCTTCTTTTTTCTTTAGCACAATCCCTCCTTTTTCTATTCCACATTCCCTTGTTTTGTCCCACATTAGCACCCTCTTTATACTTTTCCACATTTCTTCAGTTTCCCTTACTTTTTTAATTATTCTCCCATTCTTTTTCACGTACCCTACACCTTTCTCTTTTTTTCTACATTCCCTCCATCTTTTATTTTTTTTCTTTTTCGTTCATCTCTCCTTCCCTTTTACACTCTCACACGGGCTCTATGAGGGTGACAGCATGGCAAAGCAATTGATCAGATCTGACCCACCATTGATTCTCCGGTGCACCTTATGTTTTTTTATGTATGTTATTTATTACACTTCTTCTATTAAATAGAACATATCATTTGAATTTGTGCCATTATGTGGGTTATAGGCTAATGAGAAAGCGTCCTCACTCACTCAAATTCCACATTGCTTTACTTAGCAACAGACCAGGATTTCCCCCTAGTCTCGATGTGAGGTTTCTCCTTAGTAAATAGCCCCCATGTTATGTATGGTGTTCTACACTCATGGAGCTGGCTCCTATAATTTATACTGACAACCTCCCTACGGGTCCTAATATTATATTTTTGTATCATTGTTCACATTAACTATAAGACTGACAGCTTGTAAAATTATTATTCTGCTCTGAGAATTTTTTAATCATTTCATGTTTTATCAACGTAAATAAAATGTATTCAGCATCCAACCGCCTCAATGATATTTTGTACGATTTCATAAATATAACTCCAACTCTGGACATGCACTTGGAGATCCAGGTTCTGATAATAATGCTAATTCTATCAACACAGAGCATGTTGGTGGACCTTCCGCTTACTACTAACGCGGCAGAGAAAGTTAGCTAAAATGTTTTGGCTGGAATTTGATCTTAAAGTGGACCACAACCCAGGATTTTGACTATCCTGGGTTTTGGTCCTTGCCCTGCTCTGTGAAACCGGAAACCGGACCATCAGCATCATTTGATGAAAAGCCCAAACTCTTAAAAATACCATTTTGTGAATACTCACCTGTAAAATGGGTATTATAAGTATGTCACACACCCCGCTTCAGATAGTAAATCATTAGTCATGGGTTATACTCACCGCTAGGTGGCACTGTTTGCAGAGAAGTCCAGAAAACAACAAGCCCCTCCCGGTCTATACATACCTGGTACCTCCCAACAATTCCCCAGTTATTCAAACAGCAGTAAAGACAAGGTACCAGGAAAAAAACAATGGTAACCCTCAACTGTAAATAAAAAAGCTTCACCATATAAAGAACCAGGATACCAAAAAGGGCGGGTGAAGCGGGGTGTGGCATACTTATAATACCCATTTTAAGGGTGAGTATTCACAAAATGGTATTATTCTAAGTATGTCACACACCCCGCTTCAGATAGTAAATCATTAGTCATGGGACATCCAACAGCAGTGTCCAAAAAGGGCGGGTATCCAGCCAGGCAATAATGCAGAAACTCAAACCACTGCAGCCTGCAGAACCTTGCGGCCAAAAACAGCATCCGCTGAGGCCCGCACATCAATCTTTTAAAACTTAGAAAAAGTATAAACCGAAGGCCAGGTAGCAGCCTTACAAACTTGATCAACAGAAGCCTGGTGCTGAAAAGCCCAGGACGCTCCAACCGCACGAGTAGAATGAGCAGTAACACGAAAAGGGGGATCCTTCCCCATGGCAGAATAGGCCCCAACAATCGCCTGACGAATCCATTTGCTAATGGAAGACTTAGCCGGAGTCAAGCCCTTCCTAGGCCCACAGGGCACCACGAAAAAGGCATCAGTCTTACGAAAGGAGGACGTAGTACGCAAATAGTACTTGACACAACGTACAACATCCAAGCAATGCAACGCACTCTCATTGTCATTCCTAGGCTTAGGACACAAGGAAGGAAGAACAATGTCCTGATTAAGATGAAAAGCAGAGACCACTTTAGGGAGAAAATCTGGCTTGAATCGAAAAACCACTTTGTCCTGATGTTTCTCAAAATAAGGACAAAGCTGCCAACTCCGAAACACGCCGAACCGAAGTGATGGCCACCAGAAAGGCAACCTTCTGAGTCAGAGTAGACAGAGCAATATCCTGCAAAGGCTCAAAAGGAGGAGCCTGAAGAGCAGAGAGAACCAAATTCAAATCCCAAACAGGGAGCAAAGGCTTCCTAGGAGGCCGCAGATGCGAAACCCCCTGGAAAAAAGTCTTGACCAAAGAATGGAGTGCAAATGACCTCTGAGAAAAGATAGACAAAGCAGAAACCTGCCCCTTCAAAGTACTCAGCTGAAGACCAGAGTCCAGCCCTGATAGAAGAAATTCCAAAATCCTAGAAATAGAAAAGACCCGGCAGGGCAAAGATCTAGCCTCACACCAATCAATATAAGATCTCCAAGCCCTATAATAGATTGAAGAAGAGGATCTCTTCCTGGCACTAATAAGAGTCCGAATGACCGAATCCGAAAGACCCTCCTCCTTTAAGATGGAGGTTTCAGCAGCCAAGCCGTCAAAGCCAGCGTTGGTAAACTGGGGTAACACAGCTGGCCCTGAGTGAGAAGATCCGGCCGAAGAGGCAGATCGAACTGATCCACTGCCAGACGAACGATGTCTGCGAACCACACCCGCCTTGGCCACCTTGGAGCCACGAGAATGGCGGGAACTCCTTCCAGAACCAACTTTTGCAGCACCCTGCCTAGCATGGGGATCGGAGGAAACAGATAAAGAAACCCCAGGTCCCTCCAACTCAGGGCCATGGCATCCGCCGCCAGAGCCAGAGGATCCTGAGAAAGCGACACGAATGTCGGAAGCTTGTGATCGTGACGAGAGGCAAACAGATCCACCTCCGGCGTCCCCCACCGCAGACAAAGCGACCGAAACACCTGGGGATCGAGAGACCATTCCCCCCGGCGGGACGAACACCGGCTCAGAAAGTCCGCCTCCGTGTTTTCCACTCCTGGAATGTACACTGCCGAGATGCAAGGGACATGAGTCTCTGCCCAAACTAGGATCAGAGACACCTCTCTGTGGGCACCCAGACTGCGAGTCCCTCCTTGGTGATTGATGTAAGCAACCGCCGTCCGATTGTCCGATCGAACCTGAACCGGCAGGCCCTGTAAATGCTGCGTCAAGTGAGACAGAACCAACCTGATGGCTCTCAACTCCAGAACATTGATGGGCAAGTGGGCTTCCTGAGGACCCCACCGCCCCTGGAACCGAAGATCCTTCCAGAACCCTCCCCATCCTGACAAACTGGCGTCCGTGGTGACAGTTTCCCAAAGCGGGGTCAGAAATGACCTGCCCTTCAGAAGATTGTCCGAGACCATCCACCACAGAAGAGATTGCCGAACCCGGGGGGACATCCGGAAGGACCGATCCAACGACCGCGGTTGCCGGTCCCAAGACGCCAAAAGATGAAGCTGAAGCGTCCTCGTGTGAAACTGCGCGAAGGGAACTGCCTCAAAAGAGGCTACCATCAACCCCACCAGTCTCATCCCTAGCCGGATGGACGGGCGAGGATTGGAAAGAAGAAGCTGAGCCAATACCTGAATCAAAAGAACCTTGGCCTGAGGGAGAAAAACTCTGTGCTGGCAAGAGTCCAAGGACATCCCCAGAAAGGTCACCACCCTGGCCGGAACCAGAGAGGACTTGGGGTAGTTGATCACCCAGCCGAACCTCTCCAGCATAGACACCACCATGCTGGTGTCCCCTTCCGCTTGACTGAAAGAAGGCGCCATGATGAGAAGATCGTCCAGGTAAGGCACAATGCGAATCCCCTGAGCTCTGATCAGGGCCATCACTCCCGCCAACACCTTGGTGAACACTCTCGGAGCCGAGGTGAGGCCGAATGGAAGAGCTACAAACTGGAAATGCCGATCCTCCACCACAAAGCGAAGAAACCTCTGATGAGCCGGAAAAATCGGAATGTGAAGGTATGCATCCTTGATATCTATGGACGTCATAAAGTCCCCCTGCCGAAGCGAACCGATCGCAGACCGCAGGGTTTCCATGCGAAACTTCCGAGGACGAATAAACCGGATGAGAAACTTCAAATCCAGGATGGGACGGAACGACCCATCCTTTTTGGGTACAGTGAAGAGATTGGAATAATACCCGTGCCCCACCTCCGAAGGCGAGACCGGGCAGATGACTGCCAATTCCAGAAGATTCCTTACCGCCGCCAGGAGCCCCTGCGCGGCCAAAGGATCTGAAGGGACACGAGACCTGAAAAACCTTGGAGGAGGGCGGGACTCGAACTCCAGCTTGTAACCGGCCGACACCACCTCCCGGATCCACCTGTCCGAGACCTCCTGGTACCATACCCGGGAGAAGAGTCGCAACCGTCCCCCCACCCATAAGGGTGAGGGCCCCCCTCATTGCTGAGTGGGCTTGTCAGCTGGCTTGGGCTTGGCGCCCCAGACGTGAACGGGACGGCCACGGCCTTTACCCCTATTCCAGCTGGCACCCCTGGAGGCCGAGAAGCCCGCACCCCTGCCGGCTCTGGCCCCCCGAAAGGAAGGATTGAAGGGGGCCGCCCCCCGAAAGGAGCGACGAAATTTCTTGCGCTGAGGTAACTTACCTCCCCTGGCAACAGAATCCAGCTTTTCACCGAAAAGCCTCAAACCCAGAAAGGGAAGAGCCGTGAGCGATCTCTTGGAGTTAAAATCAGCCGTCCACTGTCTCAACCACACTGAACGGCGAATAGCTACCAACAGAGCAGCATCAACATGGCATCATCCTGAGCGGCCAGAATAAATGACAAGAAGGATTCACAACGCTTAAGAGCCAGAAACTCATCACAAGTAGGATCAAGATCCACACATAAATCCCTGACGATTGACCTAACCGCCAACACCAAGAGTGCCGAAGCACAAACAGGCCTCAAAACCGAACCCGCACAGACAAAACCATGACGGGCCAGCTGATCAACCCGGCGATCCTCGCCGTCCTTGAGAGAAGTCATGTCAGGAGAATGTACAACCGCCGTATTAGACAGTCCCAAGACCGGAGCATCAACCTCGGGAGGGACAGACCAACGCTTCACCAAGTCCGCCGGAAAGGGATACTTTCTATCCCAACTAGGCGGCACTCCAACGAGACGCGTAGGTTGCTCCCATTGCTTAAGGACAACATCCTCGAAATGCTGTTGACTGGGAAACTCCAAGCACGGCTTGGACACCCCAAAAAGCTGACCCTTGGGCCGAGGAGCAGCTTCAGGCGGATCCAAATCCAAAACCTCAAACATTTGCGCCAGAATGGAAGGCGTATCGGGAACGGGCCCCTCAGCCTGGTCACCCTCAGCGCCCAGCAACTGCTGAACCTCAGGATCCTCTAATTCCTCAACAAGCTCACCCTCTTCAAGGGGACGATCTGGCCAATCCAGAACCTCAATAACCTCCTCATCCGAGTCCGGCGGAGGCGGAGACAGGTGTTTCCGCTTAGCCGGAGCCTTCTGCGCGACCACAGCGGAAAACATTTTCTCGAGACTGGCCAACCTGGCGCATACCTCGGATTGCGAATCACCCCCAACGACAACGTCACACGGGGTCCGGAACAGGCGAGGAGGGGAGGGAGACGGCGCGGCCGAAGAAGTACCGGGCACCGGAGTGCCGGACTGGCGCTCAATGTTCCGTTGTGCACATGGAATACATACACACACAAAAACCCCCCTAGCCAGGTATATAAGACCGGGATAGCCCTGCCGTGTGGGATCCCAGGATCTAAAAAAAAAAGAGACAATAGTCACACAAGCACATGGACAAGGTACAATAACATGAATCAATCAGAAAACAGGAATCTATATATATACATATACATGCACAAAACATATAACTAATCATAAGTACTAGCATAATCCATAACTATGGCTACCATGGAAAAGCCAGGGAAAAACCCCATAGGGCACCCAGCATGCCAATTATCCTGCAATAATAGCAATAAAAAGAGCCCCCCACCCGGGAGACCACCTTAACTACAACAACCGCCCCAGTCTACCTTAACACAGGGCAGACGACCGAAGCAGCAATGGCGGCACCGCGCGGAAGCAGCAGGGGGAAAGGAAGGGCGGACCCAGCACGCGCGGGAAGCGCTGAGGCCCCGCCACCAATCAGAGCGAAGCGCGGGCCGCGCACGACGCGGCCCCGCCCCCCACCACCTCCACAGAGCAAGCCGAAGGCGGGCGCCCGCAGTAAAAACACCACATAGGGCGGCGGGCCGGCGACCCACACGCCGCCCGACCCCTGAAAGGAAACACAGTCCGGGGAGGGCCCAGCAGAGCCCCCCCCCCCAAAACACACACACAGACACCTGGCATCACAGGGACCCCCCCCCCCCCAACCCCAAGGGCGCAGGGAGAAGGGACCCACTGGGAGATCTAGTAGGGACAAAAGGGCCGGGGCATCCCAACTCCGGATCACCAGACCGGAAAACCGCAATTGCCCCGTAAGATAGGGTCTAGCGGAGGAGCTAATCTCCTAGGCACTCTGAGTGCCATCTACCCTTGCCCAGCCTACAGCCTAGGCTGGGAGGCTACCGTGTATAGGAAGGGGACTAAACAAAAAAGGCCGGGCAGAAATAGACCATGGGGGGGGGCCGGGGTCTGACCCCGGCTACCTACAAGCAGGAGACTTCTTACTTCTGTCTTGTCACCACCTTGCAGAGAAGAACACTGGGGAATTGTTGGGAGGTACCAGGTATGTATAGACCGGGAGGGGCTTGTTGTTTTCTGGACTTCTCTGCAAACAGTGCCACCTAGCGGTGAGTATAACCCATGACTAATGATTTACTATCTGAAGCGGGGTGTGTGACATACTTAGAATAAACTATTCTTCAGCATCTAAAATGAATATATTTTAAGTTTTTAGTCGCTTATTTAGTTTTATTTCCTATGCTGGGCTTCAACTGTGTTTAGGATATGGGCGCCGCCATCTTGCCTTAGAAGCATCACATACTTAGGAGAAGAGAGGGGGTTAAAATACAGGGGATGGGGTTATAGCTGTGCTTTGCACAGACAGAGCAGAGCTGGGGTCAGGGAAAGAACAGCAAGCTCATAATACCAAGTGGCACAGTCAGAAGACACTTCCTGTCTGCAGGCAGCCTAAACCCCTGGTGCCTCCAACTTGGATGTTAAAAAGTTTAAGAAACACAATAGGTGCAGGTAGGATGATTTTTAATATGGACAATCTGTATGTATGGGGTGGGGGAAACATACAAGATAAGCTCTTATTCAGGGTGAAGGTTTGGTTAAATAGACTCCCCTCTTCCCGGTCCCACAACGCATGAGCGGCCACTCGTCCAATCAGATCCGAGCACGCTGGTGGCTACTCTCTAACAGGTAGCTTGCCTGCGCTGACCATTCACAAATGCCTGAGGCGGGCATGCACCCTGTCAAAAGGATGCTGCTCACGCATGCACCGTGGGACCGGGAACAAAGGTGAGTTTTTGCGCAACCTGGGAGGTTTCACACAGGAGTGCATTCCAAATCTGGCCCGGGCAGGCTAGTATGTCTGCCCTGGAGTCTCATAGTCTTCAGGATGGGTTTTGGTCCTCTTTAAAAATGGGGCAAAACTCATATCCCCATTTGGCATGCCCCATCGAGTGAACCCACCATGGTCAGTCAAAAATGTCACCTTTTCCGCCAACCCACCCCATCTGCTTCTGACATCTGCCACCATGCCCTGCTTCTGTGTGCCCCCATTCCCAGTAGACTTGCCACGTGGTGCATGGTAAAGGTAGGATTGTTGGGCTGCTCATGGCTGCCGCTGAGCTTTGTTGCACCCTGTAGCATACCTGCTCCCTGTCTGTGCGGCACCATCATCAGACGTACAAGTCTCCTGCATGCAGTAAGCATGCAGAGCAGCGATGCCACCAGAGGCCATGCATGCACAACTGAATCAGGAAGATGAGTATACAGGAGGCTTCACACAGAGGGGCATCCCAAAGGACAGGTAAAAATCATTTAGGGAATTGTCTGGCCCTAGAGTCTATGGTTGGGCGAAACATGTTTTGGTCTTGTTTAATGGATGCCTTCCCCTGTCTATGTGGTTTGCAGCCCAGATGAGATGATAATCACAATTTAAAGGCCAACTCCTCCTTCCTGCTGAAGAGGGGGCTTGTGACAATGGCCCGGTGTGGTCAGTCTTTACATCCCCCATAGTTACACCCCTGGCAACTTGGAGCTGTACAATGTATCAGAGACACCATGATGCTTGGCAGCTTTCCAAGTGGATTGTGTACATATAATGTATCTTTATTTTTGTTACATTCGTCTAGTTACACATGTGACACACTGCTGCCTGTATAAGAATATTTCGTGAAAAGTGTTACAATCTCTGATAGTGATCACCTCTGTATTTCAATATGTATCTGAATGTCCAGATCTAATTTCTGTGTTGAAAACCTAACTACAATTTATGTTTTTTTTTTATTTTCATATCTAAGGTGTGTATCTCTGATCCCATTGTTATATATATATATAGATTAACTCAGGGCCTCCAGGGTGCAGGAAGTATATTAAACCATTTTACTACGGGAGTGCATGATACAAATTATATCATTTAAAAATTGTACAAAAAAGTTCAAACACTTCTCTGCCCATCTGGTGGGGAGGGGGTCCAGACCCAGTACCCCCCCTTAGGTTCGCCCCTGTATGTGTCTCTCTGTTACAATGTTCTGCTTGTTTCATTGTACAGAGAAAAGAGAGAGACATCAGCTCTGTAGTACGCATTCACCAATTCCTGGAGCAGGCATGCGCCCATGCTAGAGGAATGGCGGGGATGCGGCCACGGCTCGTGCCGTTGGACCGGGAAAGTAGGTAAGTATATGGGCGACCTGGAGGGTTTCACACAGCGGGGCATCCCGATTTTGGATTTTGGTGGAGGGAATGGAACAGCCGAGGAATCTCGGGTCGATCACAGTGGGTTTTGGTCCACTTTAAGGCACTAGTACCTCCTCAGTTTACTAGACCTTTAAATGAGTTCAAATCTAGCAGACAGTTCGCAAACCACACAGTAAGGGCTCTCAACCTACTGCTTGGGGACCCAAATGGAACAAAGCCCAGGGTGGATGGCCCTGGAATCTAAGGCAACTGTTCTTCACTATTTGGGATGCCCCACTTTGTTAAACCCGCTTACCTTGCCCCAGTTCAAGAGCGCGTGTGCATGTTATCATCCAATAAGAGCCACTTGCCGTGCCCATGTAATTCAGCAAACAGCTCTGATTGTTTACAATGGGTAGTGAGAGCGGCCGCATCCCCTGCATCCTTGGCCTGTGCACCCACTTCCGCTCCAGCCAATTAGATACGCTGGGGAATCGGCTCCTTGTGCTCCCCACTGAAGCCTATCAAAGCCTTTTGGCAAATGACACAAGTCACAGCAAACAGCTCTGAAAATCCTGGGTTTTGTTCCACTTTAAAGTCGCGTTGACAAATAGTTGTGGATAATTTGATCAATGTTTATGGAGATAGCCTGATCCAGATTTGAGATTTATCCAGAGACATCTTAATGTGTGGGGGCCATTGTTGTTGATGTTTTTATGCTTTTTAAATGATATTGGATGATATGTGGAAACCTGCTCCTGCTTGTGCATTAATAACAGCTTACAACTGGTAAGCGCATAAATAAGGGAGGGCTCTGTTTTGCATGAAGTTCCAAGAAGTCATCACTCCAAGTTAAATCAATCAAGTGATGAATTAAAGCATAAAAAACATGCATGTAAATAGTCCAACGTTTCGGGGTCACGCAGGGGCTCTTTTTCAATGAAACATTCAAAAATGTATTTGCTATTTTTTGTTAAAAATTAGGCCGTGCGTGACCTCAAAGGGCTGGACCATGTAGATGCATGTTTATACGCCTTAATTCATCACTTCATTGATTTCGTTTTGAGTGCCAGCTCTTTTTGGGGCTTTGTAGCGGGGGTGTCCCATTAGCACAAGCCTATGGATTTTTTGGATGATTTTTTTAAGTGAGTGGTGATATAAGGACATTTGTGTTTTGGATGAAGACACCAGGAGAGCTCACCCTAATTTATATGTACTGTAAAGGACACACATATTATAAACAGCTTTTATGTACTCTCTGTGAAGTTGTATATATAGTTATATATATGAATACCCCTACAAAAAACACCTTGCATTCCTTGTGATGTGTAACCCAACCTGATGTCATCCCAGACTTGTAAAATGAAATGAAAACGCTCTCTTGCGGCAAAGCAAATGTTCCACTTCCGTAGACATCCACCGCGTAGTCGGTGCAGCAATGACCTGTAACGCAAGATGAAAAAAGGAAGTAACAAAAGTACAAAATACTACCATGGTGGAGTCATGCACGCCAAGATATTCGCTTCCTCAAATTACATCAGGAAGAAATACGAAATTAAAACTAGAAACCCAATAATCAACTATTTTGTACACCACCCTGAATTTGTTGGCACTATATTAAAGCAGACCCCCCATTCAAAAATTCAAAGTTTAGTAAATTGCTTCCTAAACCCCATCTTTAGCAATCAGTGATGTAAGCTATTTGAGAAGGCCTAACCCCATGTACGTTGTGGAATAACAGGCAGAGTCTATGCTAATGAACTGCAATGATTCAGCACTGATCAGATAGCTCTTAAAACATTGTATCAACATTGCAAACAACTTCGCAAAAGCCAAGCCCATTGCCTTACATTGATACATAGAGGCTTATTCACTACTAACGCCACATATTGCCAGATGAGCGTCTGTATAGCAGCACTTTGAGCAACCGCTAGTAGATGCTGTAAGCTGGTATCGGGCGCTCTAACAGAGCATCTCGGTCGCTGTATTAACCTGGCTGGCATTGATGTATATGATGTGTGTTGGGCGCTCTAACAAAAGTACAGCGCTGCAGCGAGCGAGATGTAGCACCAGCTCAGTGCGTCCGGCACTCGGCTGCTTTCTTAAAGTGGACCAACACCCTGAGGTGATCGGCCCGGGAATCTATAAGATTCCCTGGCCGATCACCTCACACATCGCGGGACATCCGAGATCGGGATGTCCCGCAGGGTGTAAACCCCCCAAAACCCCCGAAAAACCTTACCTCTCCAGCCGCTGCTTCCGCCGCCGCCGCCTCACTCGCGCTCCTCTAGACGTGCGCGCGCCCGCGCCGGCAGTCTCTGAATGGTCGGCACGGGTGCGCACACGTCAAGAGTGACGCGCGGGAGGCGCCGACGGGCAAGCTGCTTGTACGTCGCTGTCAATCAGCTTGTCCGTCGGCGCCGATTGGACGGCACGGCCACGTGGGAGCGGGGAGAGGTGAGTTTTGGGGGCTTTCTGGGGGGTTCACACAGCGGGGCACCCCCGATCGGGGTGGACCAATACCCAGGATAGTCAAAATCCTGGGTGTTGGTCCACTTTAAATGTGGTTTCCCGTACAGCACCCAGCGTTCACTAGACGCTACCTGCCTCTACCAGGCACTACCTGGCGCTATCCATTCTTAAATAACCCCCATAGTAACACTCATCCCCTCCAGCAGTTGGTGATTCAGTGTGTGAGTGTAAATCTCTCTCTCAGTTCCCTGTGTGAAGAAACAATATCACACAGGGGCACTGAAGTCATACTGCATCAGTGCAGCCAGCTAGAAAAGTTCAGCGTTGAAACTGAAAAAGTCTTTCTCTGGCTGGTTGGGCTGATCCTAAGGAAGCTCCCAGCTCATATGCAGTGTGTCTGTGTGCTAGTGAAGGCTAGCTTTTGTAAGTATGTTATGTAATTGTAGGAGTGCAGCTATTCCTAAACTGCCCAGATGTTCCTCTTTTGGTGGGACAGTCCCACTTTGCGGCCCACTGTCCCTTCAAAAACTCTAGAATCACCTAAATGTGCCACTTTGCTGACACAGGGAAGCCTGTCCCACCAAATGCAGAATGCTGGATGTCTGGGGGGTTTACAACTGCTCTGACTCTTAAGTTGAAAAGTGGCAGTGGAGTGCATGAACTTCTGAGCATTGGCTAACCAACATCTTTTATGGACCAAATATTCTTAGAGCATGTGACCCGTAGTTAAGCCATATGCTAAACCACATCTCTACCATGGCCTTCACCCACAAACTGATTTAAACTGTGCCACTTTGAGGACCCAAAAACCTGTTCAGTTTACCTATTCCACAACATCTCTATGGGATTAAGCACTCTCAAACACTATACACCACTGATAGTAAAAGGGGGGCTTTAAGAGAGCAAATTACTAAACTTTTGCCCTTATTCATCAAGCGATAGCGCCAGGTAGTGTCTGACGAGCGCCAGGTAGCGGCAGCTAACGGCGACTACCGACTCAAGTACGCCCGCGGCGGTCACAATGACGCATTTATCAAGCAAAATGAGGCTAGCGCCGGCGAGAGCGACGGCTAGCGCGGCATTCATCATGAAGCCGCCTGGACCGAACAGCGCCGCTGCAAATTCCCTCACAGCGCCAGGTATGAGCTGTCGCTCCCTGGCGATGTCCAATGCATTTCAATGGAGCAATCTATAATTATTCATAATTAATTGGTATTATTTTTTTATTTTTTTTTTTTAATGTCAAAAAATCTGAGAACACTTCTGCAATGTTAGGATTTATTTTTAAGTCAAAAAAAAAAAAAAAAAAAAAATATGTGCAGAATTGATCTAACAGGTCTGAGATTAATGTATTCATATTACAAAATGATTCTAAAAACATGTATAATGTTACATTAAAAAAATATGGTTGTTTAGGGGTTAAAAACTAGTTAATACCCATCGCCGACAGCGCTCTGGTGTTTAAACAAGGAATGGACAGCGACAGCACATTCGGAGCGTGATTTGTTGATGAATATGAAGCTAGCCATTCGTTGTCAGGCGCTCACATACAACTCTGGACCGGTGAAACAGCGACCCCCCAGCCCGTATTCAACATTACCGCACACCGACTGAGTCGCTGTCATCAAGCTAATGCCGGCCAAGCACAGCGAATACTGGCTGGCGCTGAAAAAATCACGCTACAGTCGCTCATCTGTCGCTACCTGGCGCTCCCCATTTTTTTGACTAGCGGTCCGCTTTAATTGGTGATATGAATAATAATATGGAATCCAGCAACATAGTAATTATAGTAGTAGAATCAAGCTGCTCAAAAAGGATGTACAACAAGGGTTCCCAACCAGTGGTTCCAATCAGGTGGTACTCGGCAAGTTTGCAGACTGACCTGTACCCCAGCCTGATCCACTGCTATCTATACCGAACTCATGCCGGATTTGCACAATAAGTAAATAACTGCCCCAAAAGGTTATGTAAAGTGTTTATGTGCATTTTTATGTACTTTAAATCACTGTTTGTGCGTTTTGTTAACACAGGTTTAGGTGGCCGACAACCCACACGTACCATCCAGATGTTACTTAAGATAATTCGAAAAAGGAAAGTGGTACCTGATAAAAAAAAAATCTTGGGGACACCTGATCTACATCTTTAATTTAATCTTTTTTTATTAAGGGCAAGTTTTTTAACCCTCCCTGCCGAGGGTTGGGGTGACATTGTAGGTACAAATGCAGGAAGAGATGAGCACTTTCTGGGTGAGAGTTTCTCGTTATGATCAGTGGTCACTAGTTCAAGAGGAGGGCACAACAGAAGTGACCCCACCACCATTCCAGACTGGTTAGGCTACACAATCATGATAGGTGTTTACATCTTGATGCTCAGTAAATCCCCAGTAAAGGATTTGTTGTGTTTATGGTGGGAATTTCTACCTGCAGATTTTTATTGACTCACCATGGAATGTGCCATGGAAACACTTCCTGTTTTAAGAACGCACCCTTTAACTTTTACCCTTGAAAAGGGCAGGGACATCAACCTTGAAGATTTTATGGGTGTGGCAGGTTTACTGGTTTGTGTATTCCCATGAATCGCTCAAAAAAACCTTTCTACCGTTTTCATGACGCAGGATGATCAGCATGCTTGGTTGGCTTGTCTTCATTTGCTAGCCGCTGAGATGATACAGTGGTTAGTGAGCAGAATGGAGCAGAGCGGAGTGCGCAGCTGGTCTCCACTCTCACCTCTTTCTGTGGGCGTGCCTGTGCTGGCCATTCAGAAAGACCTGGCATGGGGTTCTGCCCCAGCTAGAGGTATGCTGGGAATGCAGCCTTGGTGCTGAGACGCCAAGGGGCGACAGAAGGGAAAATTCACCATTAAAGTGGACCAAAACCCACGCCCAATGGCCCTGAAATCTATAACTTTCTAGGGCACTGTATTCCCTTCCCCGGGGCATCTAGAAACCGCTGTGTGAAACCCCCCAGGTCGCCCGGAAACGTACTTTCTTTCCCGGTCTAACAGCACATGCGCAAACTGCGGTCGCATCTCCGATATCCCTTTAGCAGGGTGCGTGCATTTGTGAATGGCCGGCACAGGCACGTTCCCTGTTAGAGGGTAGCGGGGGATGCGGCCCCCAGCGCGCTGGGATCCGCTCGCCTTAGTCGAGCTATTAGACAAAGGGGCAGGAGCAGATGCGAGCGTGCTGCCTGGACGAGAGGACTGCTCATGCGCCATAGGACCAGGGAAGGATGAGTGAGATCGGGCTACCTGGGGGTTTCACATAGCAAGGACCAAAATCCAGGATAGTCAAAATCCTAGGTTTGGGTCCACTTTAATAAGTTATACATGGTACAGAAAAGTATTAAAGTGATCCTATACCCAGAAAGGAAGTTTATGTCGTCACCTTCTATCCCCAGCCCAGTGCCCCAAAACAGCCTGTGTTTTTGTTTTTACTAAAGCCTTTGGCCACTATTCATAATGACACTAACAGAAAGCAGTATGATGTTGAATGGCAGCCATATGCTAATGAATTCATTTACACTGTCACATAATGGCAGTTCGGTTGTACGGTTTTCTGATTCATGGCAGTTTTATAACTGATAAGGCTGAATCCAATGCTGAGCTGTGTATACTGTAACCCAATGTATCATTGCTGGAAAGCACAAAGGCTGGGACAGCTCAGCCAGGGAGCAATATGGCTGACTCCATACAGTTCGTGCTTTTTGAAATATTGGGCAAAGGTTTAAGTAAAAAAAGAATCTCAGGCTGTTTTGGGGCACTGGGCTGGGGGCTTCTTTCGGAAAACGGCTCTGATTGTTTACAATGGGGAGTGAGAGTGGCCGCATCCCCTGCACCTTCAGGATGTGCACACACTCCTGTCCCAGGCATTCAGATAGGCTGGGGCAGGAACACGCAGGCCACTGGGAATGCGGTCGTTCTCGCTCCCATTGAAATCAATAAGAGCCATTTGCCGAAGGATGTAAACACGGCAAAAAGCTCTAATTGGACCAGAGACCCCCCCCCCCCATGCTCCGTTGGACTGAGGAGAGGTGAGTTTTACTGGCAAACTGGGGGGTTTCACACAGAGGGTGTGTGACATTCAAAATTCCAATCCCACGCCATCCAGCGCGTGTGTAGTATTGATGATGGGCTGCCCCATTCCATCTGTCACAGGAACTATGGCATGCCTTTCCATTCACTGCAATGGTGGGAGATGGTGGGGTGGGTTTTTTTCTCATAAAGTGATTTTTTTTAAACTCTTACTGAATCTTACTGGTCTCTGCACAATTCCTCTGCATGTGAAAACAGGGAGACGCCTGAACTGGTATTTTTTTGAAGCAGCCGTGGGAGCAGTAAGGTAAGCATTCTTTTTAAGCCTACAGATGTCCAGTTAAAATTGAGATACCCATAATAATATTTGGGATCACCTACCCACAGCATGCATTCCTGAACTATGATACTTACCTCTTCTGCCTTGTGTAACACCAGGGACAGTTTAACAGTGAGCCCGTGTTTTGAAATATTGTACCAAAATCACAGTCAAATTTACCCCTATTCACAAACAGTTATTAAACTGGACCTTCACCCTGGCGGCACATGAAGTCTCAGGCTGCCTAAAGACAGGAAGTGTCCTCTGACTGTGCTGCCCTGCATTCTGGGATTGATGTCCTTTCCCTGACCCCAGCTCTGCTCTGTCTGTGCAAAGCACAACAATAACCCGCCCCCTGCTCTCCTCTCCTCAGTATGTGATGCTTCTGAGGCAAGATGGCGGTGCCCATATCCTGGAATCCTGAACAGATTTGCAGTCAAGTGGGGGAAAGAATAATAGGGAAATGACTTGAAACTTAAAATATATTAATTTTAGATGATGGGGAATAGTTTTTTAAGGGTTTGGGCTTTTCATTAAATAATGATGAAGGCTTGATTTAACTCCTCTACCCACAACTTACCTTCATCCAATTAAAAGCACCAACCAGGAGATAACATACTAGCCATTTTTGCCTAGGGCCCCTATGGTGATTGTACCTGATGCCATATAAGCATAAATCTGATAAATAAGGAGGAAGACCCACAATGTTAGGGACCACTCACCTTTCTGGTGAAGTCCTTACCTTTGCACTCCCTGTAGCTATGCCCCTGTTTCTTCTATCTCAAGCAATCACCTATGATGAACCTCAATGAGTCATCCAATTGTTGCCTAATCCTGCCAGAAGCAGCCATATGAATGTCCACAACTTGGCAGTGGTATTGTTTTAGATCGTGACGGTGATTTACTATGTTCTCTATCGTTTGCTGCTTTACACAAAAGAATGTTTGTAGGATGCGCAACGCATACGTGATAGAGCGGCGTAAGCAAAACTTACTGCAGCAAACACCAGTGAACACAGACTTTGCTTGTCTTCACACAGTTCACCAGTCAAAATGTTTGGTATTTACTAGGGGACAGGGCGCCCTTGACAGTGGGAGAACTGCAGTGGCACAATTTGCTGTAACAAAACCAGAAATGGTGCTGAAAACCCACTTAACAGCTTAGGGCAGCATGGGATTGGTCAGAATTTATGTGTGGAGTCTCTGGATAGTCTGGGGTGTTTTTGAAGCCTCCAAAAACAGTAAAAAAAAATTGTTAAAACCATTTTATGAGCTGTTTTTTCAATACTAGTTTCCTATAGGGTTATCCACTGAAAGCTGGCGCACTGAAAAGCCATTCACCAGCATTCGCCCGAAGACAAACGGGGGTAAATATGGCAAACACAGCCTTGGCCTAGCGAATAGGCCATTTTTAGCATCGTGAATGAGGTAAACTACCAAATGGCCGGCAAACATTTCGTAAATTACCCCAATATGTTTTTATTAATCAGGACACCCCATAGACTCTCTAATTAGTTAATCACACGCTTGTAGATTGGTGACAGATTCTCTTTAATATTACTAATGGTTTTCATTGTAGGTGTCGTTATTATTTTCTTTCTATCCCCATTTTTCCTGGAATGCTTTTAATGTTCAACAGTTTATATTTCAGGTTGTAAGGTCTTCTTATCTAGATGATAGATATAGTGTTGCTGTTTCAACAGTGCCAGACTGAAGATGGATATAGACGCATGAGGCAACAACTGAGAAGCAGAAGTTCTGTTCTGACAGCTTTAATATACTGCTTAGCGTTGTACCTCGTTACCATCAAGCAGAAAATCTGACCTTAAATCTATACAATTCCTGCAGCTGCAAAGATGTTTCCTGTCACCACTGATGTTCTTAATGGACCTCGTGTTGGTAAGGGCAATGAACAGAAGAAGGGGACTCCATAGGGGAACATTTGGAAGATCTTGACTATGCCGACGATTTCTCTGCCTTTTAGCCCAAAGGAGATGAGAATAAAGAGCAAACACTAAGAGGCTGATTCATTAATAGCGGCAGGTAGCGACAGATGAGCGTCTGTAGCAGGCATTTTCACAGCGCCCGCTAGTAGTCACTGTGCTCAGCCGTGGGTCGCTACTTCATAGCCACTCAGTCGCTGTCCAGTAATGTTGAATACATTTGGGTTGATTCAAAGAAACATGTAACAGCTTGGATTTGGGTCACGATCATCCTATTTTTCACGTCCGCTCGTGCGTTCGTATGAACTTGCGAGTGATTCTATAAGCAAATACGTTTCTATCCTAAAATATACGTCCGTTCGTATGGCAGTTCGGGAATCAGACCTATGTCAGTTTCCATCCTGATTTTTCCGTTTCATTTCTCAGGTTGCAACATTGGTTTTGCCCTTTTTCCTTTTTTGTCTGGAGGTAAATCCTTCTGATCTTGCGGCTCCGCACTACAAACTTACCTCATTAAAGTGCATTCTAAATATTTGTTCTTTTATTTTTCTTTATTTCATTCATTTTGTAGTAACCAACCATTAATGAATGCATTTGCATAAGTAAATCTTACTTTGTTTAATTTTTACTTAACTTGCATTTTTTACTTGTGGATTTAATTTTAATATTTTGGCTTCAAATGGTACAACTTTAAATTTTGGGTGTGTGGTTACCCACACCCTCTACATACAGATTGCTCTCAAATATTAAAAAACACCCAGCAACTTCTGCATGTTATGAGCCTCGAAACAGCCAAGATGGCGGCTCAGGTATTATCGGGCAGCCTGCAAACAGAAAGGGCCTTGTGACTGTCCGTGCCCCCAGCTCTGGGGGCAAAATACAGCAGTAACCCACATCCTGCACTTTATCCCGCTCTCCTCTCCTCAGTAAGTGTGATGCATCTGACCAAAGATGTGCTTAAATAATTAAACAAAGCAAAGGTAAACAACTACACCAATAAATGCTATCTAAAAATATTATTCTAGTACATCAATTTTAAAATAAATAACAAAGGACATAAGTTTCTTTAATTAACGCAAATATATTGCAAAATAAAGGTTTACATGCAAAGGACTAATTAAGGTCCACATTAAAATGATTTTATAAGGCATACATGAAATGTATTAAATCAGGCATGCATTGCCATACAATTAATGGCCTCGGCCATGCTGATACATGCAGTTCATTGGAGCACAAGACGCGCAGACTCCTCCACATAGCCAAAAAACCTGTTCACGAACAGCAATCCGGCTGCTAAAAGGTGTCGGCTGTGGCTTTCTTTTAAAACGCGTTTAGAGGTTTCTCTGAATCACACCTAAACACATCCAATTATCCTAAGTTTTACGTTTTGATCGTAAGTTTTAGGATTTGATCCTAAGTTTTACGTTTTGATCCTAAAATTTAGGAACGAACTTCCGCTGATCGTAAGAGCATATACGCATTCGTACGTAGGCTCGTGCGAGTCGGAAATGGCCAAAAAAACAGGAAAAAATGACTAACACCCACCCAAACTTACGATTTTCGATACGAAATCAATTAACTTTTCCTCTTTGAATCGAGGGGATTGTGAGGAGTCGCTATTTGACCAGTACAGCGCTGTATGGGAGCTCATGTTAGCGACTGCTCATAGCGACCGACTCACACCATATTCAGCAAAAAAACAGCCTTACTAATCTCTGGCACTGAAAAATACTTGTTTGAAGCCCAGAGCGCAGGAGGCGGTGTGTTTAAAGTTTGTTTTCCAGCATCTATACACTAGTAACAAAGCGAAAACATATGGAATTACATTGTAACCACATTGTAACATGAACACTTTAATGGCAGACCTGTAATGTAATTTCTGAATACATTTTTAAAAAAATCATAAAAATGTGAAAAAACTGCTTTTTCAATGTCAGAAGAGGTCACAGAATTATTTGTGTTTTTCTTGGCAAAAAAAAAAACAAAAAAAAACCCGGTTTAAAGAGAAGAAAAGGTTCGTCCATTGAAATGTATTGGAGAGCGACAGGTAGCGAGAGGTCATACCTGGCGCTGTGCAAGGCTGAACGCTGGCGCTGTTCGCTGAGGCTGTGAAAATGATTAATCAGACGCTACATGGCGCTATCCCAGTCGCTAAACAGATTCTGCTTGATAAATGTGTAATTGCGTGCCGTGTCCGGCGTTCACCTGTCGCTACCTGTCATTAACCAGCCACTACCTGACGCTATCCTTTCTTAAATAAGGGCCAAAGACAGATTGATACCCAAAGAACAAGCCATAGAGGAAGTCACTTCCTTCAGGAGCATAATTACTAGGTAATTAGGATATCCTTAGCGTCCCTGGCCAGGAAGCCGACCAAAACTAAATTTTCAACTAGCATCCCCTGAATTGCTGCCCCCATGAGGAGTACATTTTGCCAATTTTTCACTTCTGCAACTTCACACTAATCCCAGATAATGTTTCCTGTTTTAGCCATAAAGTTCCACTTCATGATGTCATTGCAACACCCATGCTATGACTGATCGCCTGCCATCTCACACCAAGGTAAAGCAAAAAAAAGGGTTCCAGGACAATTTGAAAAGCAAAAATAACCATTTCTAGTTCCACAGCAAAAAGAAGGGAGTAATAAATAAAATTATTCCCACCGCCGCACACAGGCTGTAGTAGAATGTACCTTTGGGCTCTTGAAGTCCAGATTTAGATGCCTTGACCACACAGGGGCCGCCTGAAAAGGTTGTCAATATAATCTTGACCTGCATCACCCTCCACTGGCAGCATATGTGGAGGAGGCAACCCCTGCTGCAGCTCCAGAGATTCCTGGACAACTTTATTCTGGGACCCAGAGCCAAGCTACCTAAACAATTTGCCAGAATTTGGTGGACTCTTTCTCTTATTTTTTTTTAGGTTTTGCTTTATGCACTTTAGGACTTTGTCTACACATTTTGCTTTTCTGGGTGTAATTAAATCCAAAATCAGTCCACGTTTTTTGTTATTAATTTTGTAGAAATAAGTGCTAATTGTCACAAGTTGTTTGTGTCACAACTCTGGACACGGGTTACAATACAGTAAAAAGACATGTGCCTGTCTGGCAGAAATAAATGTTCCCCCCCCCCACAACCCAAAGTCCAACATGCGTGTTAGGGGGATGTTGCCCGACTTTAGATGTTGGTTGCTTGCTGTGTCCCCATCCAGTTCCTGCTTTGTGTGGTGACCTGGTTGGCCTCTACCATAACCCCAAGCAGTGCCTCGAACTGTTGGTGGTGGCGCTGCTGCTCCATGACCACTGAAGCCAGGTCCTCATGGAGCTGAATGGTGGTCTGTCGCACCACTTTAAAATATCGTTTGGCGTTTCGCCTAAAAGTGGTGCTGTGGGCCCGCAAGTTTGACTGCATGATTTCACACCACCTTGCTAGGTGCCGTCTGGCTCAGGGGTGGGGCTGACTTCCTCCTGGGCGCTCTGTGAAGCTGGTGGGGCTGCTGCTGGCGGAAGGAAGAAGTTGCTGCTGAGAGGAGTGATGATGCCTAGCAGGTGCCAGCAGCTGGTGTGGAGTAGAGTAGGGGTAGATTAGGGGATTCGTCCAGACTGTCGGAGTGGCCATCCTCCAGCTCATTGATCTCATCCATGAGAGGTCCACATTACTGTTTGTTTGGGTCAATGCTACAACACAACCTCCATGCAAAAAGCATTTCCCAGGGATCACCCTGCCCCTCCACCCTGCCCTTGGGCTTTGCCAATTAAGGACACACATTTACCTCATCACTGTTTGTACTCCCCTCCCTGGGTGGCGGGTCTTAAAGTCGAGGTGCTGCTGGCTGAGGTGTTGCTGCCAAGTCAAGGTAAATGCACTGTTAGTTTCTTCTTTACAATATATGGGCCCTCCAGGTTAGGACGTACATTTAAAGTGGACCGTCACCCTCCCGTGATCGGCCCGGTCTCGGATGTCCCGCGGGGTGAAACCCCCCCAAACACCCCAAATCCCCTTACCTTGCCGGCCGCCGCCACCTCCCTCGCGCCCCTCTAGACGTGCGCGTAACCGCGCCGGCCGTCTTTGAATGGCCGGCGCGGGCACGCGCGCGTCAAGAGTGACGCGCGAGAGGCGGCGGCGGAGGAGCCGCTTGTCCGCGGCTGTCAAAAGGCTTGTCCGTCGGCGCTGGGAGCGCGGAGAGGTGAGTTTTTCGGGTGATCGGGGGAGTTTCACACAGCGGGGCACCCCGATCGGGGGTGCCCCACCGAAGTGGACCAAGACCCAGGATAGTCAAAATCCTGGGTGTTGGTCCACTTTAAAGACTGACAAATGTGTGTCCCAGGCAAGCACTTCAAGTTGGGAGTACTCTTGTTGGTGGGCTTGGTGGTTGGTCGTCCTTCTCCCCCCTGTGCAAACCTGCACTTAGCACCCAAGTCTTACGACTGGTGGGTGGCCTGGTTGCGGTCCCCTTTTGTGATATGTGATGCTGACATGCTGTTACCCTGATATGCGATACTTTGGGCACTGGTAGTATACACTTTATACTGTGCAGGCACATTAATATTGTGCTCTTTGAGCTTTTTTTCATTACCTGTCATATTGATTCTCATGTGGTATTGGTTTGTGTGAGGTGGGGTTTTATTCATTTAATTATTTATTTAATTATTGCTAGCAGGATTGGCCTACATTTAGGTATGTGTTTATGATAATATTTTCACAGCACTAAGCACTTTTTGGCATATTTTTTTTCACATTTTATTACTTCAAGGTGTTTCATGATTTATGTGTGACTACATATATATAGAATAGAGTTTGTTTATAGTGTATTATGGTGGATAATAATTGACAGGTCTCTTATGGACAGCATAGGGGCCCGATTTGGGCTTTCTAAGTGCCGGCACAGATACTGGAGCATGCGTGTGTAGAGAAATTTTGTCTTTGCACAAACAGATTCTAGTATTTTAGTATATACATAGGATTAGAGCAGAATCATACATCACATATATTCTGAATAAGATACCCCATTAATGGTGGATTAGAGATATTAAATGGATATGAAAGGGTATCAGCTATCTGTTTTTAAATGTCTTGTGTTTTGTGTATTTTTGTATGTATTTTTATGAATTTTCATGTAACAATAAAAAGTCTAACTTTTTGAGGTTATAGGTTTTGAAATATTTTTTGGTGCTCCCCACAGGGAGGGAGGTGTGGATTTTCCATGTCCACTCCCATTGGAGTGGTGGGTGGTGTTAGGTTGGAGCATCCCAAACACCCACTTTTCAGCGTGTGAAATTTGCAGTCTTGAGTAGCCCCCCACCAGTTTTCAAACTAGATTAAAACAAAGGAAAGGGTGGCATTAGAGAGTTGGCCAATGTCTGAGGCACAAACATCCCTCTGGTCGATCACTACTTACCCCATAGCCCATCTGGCGCTGAGTTTCCGCCGAACCACCACCTTCAGGTCGTCCCACTTTTTCTTGGCCTGGACTCAATCCTTGGGTTCTGGCCCTGCTCCCACCATGTTGTGGGCAATCTCCATCCTTAACTCCTCCTGCAATGCTTTGGCCGACACCATCCAGCAGAACCTCCATCATTAAATCGGCCACTCAACTTGCCCCTTGTTAGGTTGTGCCCAGGGTGAGTGGCCGATGCTGTGGTCTGCTGGGTGGTGTCTTGACAGAACGGGGAGTCACTATGCCTACTCCCATGCACAGAAAGGATGGATTCCAGGCCACTGGCCAGGAAAAGAGAAGCCCTGGCTGCACCAGCACTGCTCAGCCTTTGGCTTCACTGTTCGTTCCGCAGGGGGCTCCGCTGTGGGCTCCACAGTGGGGCCCGCACTGGGGTCCGCACAGGGCTCCGGTGTCCCGAATATTAGTTGGTCCATGGTGGGCTGTGCCGGGAGCCCTGATTGTGTGACTCCCGCTGCTGATGCCTCACATTGCTCTGGGTGACCAACTCCCACAGTGGGTAGTGTGGGTATCAGCATAGGAGTACCTGCGGGACAAACGGCAGGGTTTGGGGATGAAGGGCAGCCGCTGGGCTGGACTGGGTACTGCGGGTTCCACAGCCATACCTGTGTTCTGGGCTTTGGGGGCTGGGGGGGGAATATAATGGCACATGGGGCATGAGAGGGGGGAATATAATGGCACATACTGTATGGCTGGAGGCTGTATGCCTGTGGGGGAACATACTGCCAGCCTAATGTGGGGGGAACTATACTGCCAACGTAATAATAAAGATATATGCAGTGTGCATAGGTATATGTTCATAGTTTTTTTTTTTTAACTATAGTCCGGCCCTTCAACGGTCTGAGGGACCGTGAACTGGCCCCCTGTTTAAAAAGTTTGAGGACCCCTGCTCTAGATGCTTCCAGGGGGGAGAAGGTAAGTATGTAGAAGGACATGCAGACTACATGAGATGCCCTAGATGCCACCAAGGGGGAGAAGGTAAGTATGTAGAAAGACATGCACACTACATGGGATGGTACACTGTCGGTTCGAGTTCAGTTCCCGAAAAAAGCAAACATTCACGGGCAAGCTCTGAGTTAGGGCATATGTCATTCTCCAACCGGTTCTCATTGACTTCAATGGGGAGTGCTTGCTGCCGCATCCCCAGCGGCATGCGCACTCCGTCCTAGCCTACCTGCATGGCTAAAGTTTGTCGATTTACATAGTCACCGCACATGGCTCTCATTGGATGAGAGCCTGCGCATACGTCGTTGGTCCGGAAAAGGGTAAGTGATTACCGACGCCCAGGGATGCTTCACACAGCAGGGCAACCCGATTTGGGATGCCTTGGAGGAAAGGCAGCAGCCCCTGGAAACTTTTAGATTCACAGCGGGGTTTTGTTCCACTCTAAAGTAGCCTCGCCCTGATTCCCTCTCCCCCAGGGCATCCTGATTTGAAATGCCCCACTGTCTGAAACCCCCCCCCTAGTCGCCTGGTATGCTTACCTTGGCCTCTCCAACAAGCCCACAGCACATGTGCAGCGTGCAATGACAGCACTCGCATCCTTTACTGACTGTGCATGGTCACATCCACCGTAACTGAATGGCGCATGCTTCGACTCGTGGGCTTAAGGAAAGGTAAGAAAAGTGGGCTATCCGGGGGCATCCCATACTGGAGTGTCCCTGGAGGGCAGACCATAACCCAGGATAGTGAAATCCTGGGTTTTGATCTGCTTAAATCTGATCTACTTAAATCTACTTTAAAATTTTTTTTTAATATAACAAGAATATTGTAAAATAATTTACACAATAATTATATTTATACATTTGTGTAAGATCAAAATGGGGGGGGGGGAGAAGGGTGGCCCAGAGAGAAGGGTACTGTCGGCATGGAGCCAGCATGTCTCTGATGTCAGTGATGTGAGTGGTGAGCAAGCGTCCCACTGGCTGCATCTTAGTAATCTTCAGTGATGCTTGGCGTTCATGCAGAAATCTCCGGTTGTCAATGTTTTGGGCCATGCAAGTGTTGCAGAGTGTGAGTGCTGGGGTGCAGCGGAGTTGTAATACAGATAGACAATAGTGGTATAACAGGAACTGGCTTTACTGGAGCATGAATGCAGTAAGAGAAAGTCACCTTACATGGTGGCTTAAAAACAAAGACAGAAAGAGAGAGCTAGCAGTGATAGAGGTTACAGCTCAATATACAGAAAGTAACAATGTGCCTACGCCCTTCACCCCTCCATTGCTCACATATGTGACTTACAAGCTTATAAGGGAATAGGAATATTATGTACATTTATAATGCATATTGCAACACCCTCCTCTGTGGTTTGCCAACAAACAGACTGGCTCCCCTCCAATCTATCCTAAACTCTGCTGCTCGCCTCATCCATCTCTCCTCTCGCTTCTCCAGTGCTACTCCCCTCTGTCAATCCCTCCACTGGTTACCTGTCTCCCATAGAGTTCAGTTCAAACTTCTAGTGCTAACCTACAAAGCTCTCTCTAACCAGGCCCCTTCCTACATTTAATCTCTGATCCAGCATTACCAACCAAAGCGCAACCTCCGCTCTGCCTCTGACATTCTCCTGTCCTCTACCTTGGTTACTTCCTCGCACTCCCGCCTTCAAGACTTCTCCCGTGCCTCCCCACTTCTCTGGAATGCACTCCCCCGCTCGATTCGCCACTCTCCATCACTCCAAGCCTTTAAAAGCGCCCTCAAAACTCACTTCTTCAGACAAGCATATGACCTGGCTTAAGCAACTACTATAATCTTCAATGGCACATGCAGCCATATTCAAGCTCTACCACTTGTGACCCCACCCCCTTTGTCTCCACCCCCATCCTTTAGACTGTAAGCTCGCAAGGGCAGGGCACTCCTCCCTATTGTCTCCTGTGCTCACAACACTTGGTTTTAACCTGTGGCATCTAATTTTGTATTGTTCTCTGTGCTATATGTTTTACCTTGTCTGTATTCTTAACTTGTAAAGCGCTACGGAAGTTGATGGCGCTATATAAATAAACAATAATAATAATAACACAGCAGAAAAATACATAGAAACTCTACAGTTGCGCATTGGTAACAGCGCCATCTAGTGTCACAACCTGCAATAGCTGCAAACTGCAAAAAATAGACTAAGGGGTTTATTCATCAAGAGATAGCGACAGGTAGTGCCTTGTAAGCAGCAGGTAGTGGCAGGTAGCGTCTGCTGAACGCCGGGCGCTGTACGCAATACCACATTTATCAAAGAGATTCTGGTGAGTGACTCTTACAGCGCCACGTAGCGACCGATTCATCATCACAGACAGCTTAGCGTATAGCGCAGGCGCTCTGGCTTCCAGAGCGCCAGGTAAGACCTGTCGCTCTCTCATACATTTCAATGGACGTTCCTTTTCTTCTGTTTAAACAGGGTTTTCTTTCATTTTTTTTTTTTTGAACAAATAATTGTGTGACCTCTCCTGGCCTAGGAAAAAGTCATTTCTGAAAAATGTATTGATTTTTTATATTTTTATTCAGAAGTGTCAATACAGGTCTGGTATTAAAGTGTTAATGTCACAATGTAATAACAATGTCATTCCATATGTTTTCGCTTTGTTACTAGTGGATATGTGTCCAAAAACAGACTTTAATTACACAGCTTCTGGCGCTCTGGGCTACAGAGACCCAATATTGAGGTTGTGTGGGGCTGTTTTTTTGATGAATATGGTTTGAGTCGCTCACACTGACCAGTCGCTACCGTTCGCTCCTATATAGTACTGTACTGGTGTTATAGCGACTCACACATCAAATTCATCAATGCCGGCCTGCGACTGAGGCACTCAGTAACAGCGACCCATAGCCGATCACAGCGACTACTAGCGGTCGCTCTTAGCGCCACTCTACAGATGCTCATCTGCTGTTACCTGGCACTAGTAATGAATCAGCCTGCCCGCTGGAATTCTCTCGTACAGTTTCTCAAACAGCAAGAACCCTTCCTAAGGACAATATGCAGGAAAATATATCCTAAGGAAGCGGTGTTGCATGGCCCCGAAACATTGATGTCGGGAGTTTTCTGCATTCTGCATGAACTTTATTTATCACAATACAAGTTTTGTAGTTTGAACTACACTGAAGTGCCGGTTGTTTCTGAACTGTCAGATAGAGGCACAGCGGGGATGCAGATGTGCCCCCGGGAATGAAGAAATAGGTCTCCCTGGAGACTTTTAGACTCCAGGGATGCCATTGCTCCTCTTTAAAGAAGACTTGGCAAATCTGCAGTGTGCAGCCGTTTTAGGTTCCCAGGAGTAAATGCAAAGAGGGCTGTGAGGAAACCCATAATACGAGGCCCCGGCTGACGTCACTGTCACCGGAATCATGCGGCATGGTTTCGCTAATGCAGGTCCAGTGACCCTTAACGGCCGTGAGACCCCTTCACTGGCACCACAGAACCCTGCCAACCGTTAATAATGCCACCAGCTCTGTTATCAAGCCTACCTAGGGCCAAAAGCCAACCCTGTAGTGTATCATATGACTGAGAACATGGACAATGAGTTCAGGATCAAGATACAGATGAGACCAAGATTAATTTATATATTTAATTGCTTTATAAGTACACTCAACAAACTAAATACATGAAACGAACAGATTCTTATAAAGGTCTGTAGGGCAATTACAAGTGTTAAGTTACAGTCAGAATGAGCAGATACAATGTCATATTACCTTATTGCTGTTAGGTGATATGCATTGATGCTGGGCAACCACAGGCATGTAGGCCTACTGGAATCCTGCTGCTTCCTCCACACCTCTGGTGACCCCCAGGAAAAAGACACAGAAGGGTCTGGGCTCTAGACCTTTATTTACAGGTCTGACATTCCCCCCTTCGGCCCTCTGGGAGGGGTTACAGACCCCTCCCTTTAGACATCAAATAAAAAACTTTATGAAGCATAACTTTCCATTGGAAAATAGTAGGACATTGGTTCTGGTGTTACCAGTCTTGATCAGGTGCTGCATACCCAATCACTGCTGTTTGATATGGTTCTGGACCTGAGCTCTCCATAACTCAGTCCCTACCCCCTCTAGGATCATATGAAGCATACATATACACCTGGATTTGCAGTATGAGGAATATGTACTGAAAACTCTTAATTCTTTAAAACATTTTGGAACCAGTGCGGCTGGGTTTTAATCTGTGCAGTTCCCTGTGAGCGCAGATGCACAGCAGGGAGTATATTGTCAGCCATTACTGTGGCAGAGGTGTGAGTTGAATCAGCAGGGGGTCTCTAAAGTCAGGGCCTCCCATTGTGGGCCCTGCCAAGCATGAGGTATGCAAGTCTTTCCATATAAGGTCTTTCCTGTTCCCATAAAGCTATTGTTAATGAGATCTTTTGTTGGACCTGGACATATCAGAGATGGAATATAATATTTTCATCATATTCCTCACAAGAGCCAACACTGTTTGCTTGGAACCAACACACATGGCCTTTTGGCACAAATACAAATTAAACCTCACACCCCCACCCCACAGTGGAAAAATATTTACCTTTATAAATCTTACTGCATCAGATTGCAATTCCATATTGGAAAATGGATCACCCAGCCTGAAAATAGTTTTCTAAATAGGCTGATAGGCCTGAAAAAAAAACTCTCATGTCTCATTCACCCAAACCAAATAAAACATAGCAGAGTTAGGAAATGTGGTACTGTTACGCCCATATTTTAAAGCTGGAACAGATAATAGATCCCCAATAACTTCCAGGCCATCTCACAAACCTATGAGACATCCACAAGAACCAGGGCAGCCTGGAATGGGCAGGAAAGGGACAATCAAATGTTTGCCCCTGCTGAAGACACAGCTGAAAATGGGGCTGAGGGATCTCCTTAGGCCACGTTTTCCCAAACCACACAAATACACATCACCTAATGAGCTTGAATCCAATACACATTAGGCTTGCTTCATGGTTCGTGCGCCTGTGCATTTGAGCGTGTTTTTTTGAGTGCCAACTGATTCATGGTCATCTAAATCTGGAGCACAATTTTTCAGGCAGAAATTTGTACCGAACATGCGCCAATGTGGAAACGTGCACCAGTAATTTCTGCAAGTGAAACTCTGCAACTGATTTATGGGGTATTTAGAGGGCAGAAAATCGGGCACAAATGAGTAAAATCAAGAGTGATTTTCCCGGCAGCAAAAATAAGAATTAAACTGCAAAATCTGGAGTAAACTGCTAACTTCACTGAGTAACAGGCTTAGGCCCTTATTTAAAGTGGATCAACACCCAGGATTTTGACTATCCTGGGTGTTGGTCCACTTAGGTGGGGCACCCCGATCGGGGGTGCCCCGCTGTGTGAAACCCCCCCGATCGCCGCAAAAACTCACCTCTCCCCGCTCCCACGTGACCTCGTCCGGGCAATGACAGCGCTCAGAGCCGCTCTGGTATGCGCGTCCAAAGCCGCTTGGACGCGCATACCAGAGCGCTGTCATTGGCTGCGTCTCTCGCTTCCCTCTAACAGGGAGCGCGCCTGCGCCGGCCATTCACAAAACGGCCGGCGCGGGAGCGCGCCCTGCTAGAGGGAAGCGAGAGACGCGGCCGCGTCTCGCGCATGCGCCGTTGGATCGCCGGTAAGGAAAGGATTGTGGGCCTCCTGGGGGGTTCCTGGGTGTTGGTCCACTTTAACAAGGGATAGCGCCAGGTAGCGAATGATGAGCGAACGGCAATGATGCTCACCGCCACGAGAACGCCGGCTCCCCTCCGCAATCACACATTTATCAAGCCGATCCTGCTTAGCGACTGACAGAGCGCCAGATAGCGAATTATTCATCATTATTCCAGCCTCACCCCACAGCGCCAGCGAGCGACCTTGAACAGAGACAGGTATGACCTCTCACTACCTGGCGCTCTCCAATGCATTTCAATGGAGCAATCTTTAAATATTCATAATTAATTGCTATTAATTTTTTTTTTTTTTTTTAAATGTCAAAAATTCTGTGACCACTTCTGCAATGTTAGTTTTTTTTTTTTTTTAAGGTAAAAAAAAAATAAATAAATAAATTTGTGCAGAATTGATATTACAGGTCTGATATTAATGTATTCATATTACAAAATGTTTTGAAAAACATGGTTTTTTTTTTTTCTAAAAATATGGTTGTTTGGGGGTTAAAAAACTATTTTTAACCCATCGCCGCCAGCGCTCTGGGGTTTAAACAAGCATTTCACAGCGCGAGAATTTTTGGAGCGTGATTTGTTAATGAATATGCTGGGAGCCGTTCGCTATGGCCGTTCGCTGTCATGCGCTCCCATACAGCGCGGAACCTGTCAAACAGCGGCTCCTAACCCTGTATTCAACATTACCGCACACCGACTGAGTCGCTGTCAACAGCCGAACAACGGCCAAGCACAGCGAATACTAGCGGGCGCTGGGAAAATAACGCTTCTGTCGCTCATCTGTCGCTACCTGGCACTATTAATGAATCAGCCTGCCAGTTCTTTCCTAAAACACAGACCAGCAGCATCCGGCATGTTTGTTAGCAGTGAAAGTGTCAGTTGCAAGTTTTTTTTAGTAATTTTTCCCTTTTTGGAGGTTTTGGTGAGAAAAAAATGATTAAAAGTTGTCAAAGTTGACAAATCTCGAAATGTTACAAAACATTAATAGCACAATTACTAATGTGCAAAAAAGGGCAGGTAAGGGAGGGGTAAAAGAGAACATCTGAGACTAAATATTTGGAAAAACAACACTGGAGGTGACCTGGAATCAGAATATTCCCAATAAAATGCCTAAAAATAAAGAGAAATAAGCACCTATAAATAAGACACCTAAATATTTATTTATTGTTTCTCATTTGCGATTTTGAGGCTGATTCATTACTAACGCCATGTATCGGCAGATGAGCATCTGTACAGCGGCCATTATTTATGAAGGAATAGCGACAGGTAAGCGACTGGTGAGCGGCCGGTAATGACGGGCCCCACCACGAGAACGCCGGCTCCCCACCACAATCACACATTTATCAAGCCAATCCTGCTTAGCGACTGAGATAGCGCCATATAGCGACTCATTCATCATTATTCCAGCCTCAGCCCACAGCACCAGCGTCCGACCTTGAACAGCGACAGGTATGACCTCTCGCTACCTGGCGCTCTCCAATGCATTTCAATGGAACAATCTTTAAATATTAATAATTAATTGTTATTAATGTTTTTTTATTTTTTTTTTTTAAATGTGAAAAATAGGGATGAGCGAATCGATCCGGACGAACCCGGATTCGATCCGAATTTCAGGAAAAATTCGATTCGGATCGAATCCGAATTTCCCCGCGATTCGATCACTCGAAGTTTTCCTTTAACATCCATTCATTTACATTTACAGGCATTCTAAGATGGCGGACGGGACATGTCTGGACATCTATCCCGCGCCAGTGCAAGCTGGGGCAGTCACATGCAGCCTATCAGCAGCCAGCAAGCCCGGTGACGTCACACAGCGGTATTTAACGGCGGCCATCTTGCTTTTCCTCATTTCTCTATTGCATTCGTGACAGACAGAACGCTGTGTAGCTGAGGCAGTTAGACAGGCAGGGACAGACAGGGACAGGCTGGAGACAGGCAGGAGACAGACAGGAGACAGACAGAAAGCCAGGGAAAGGTAGGAAAAACGGAGGCTGTCACAGGGAGATTTTTTTTTTTTTTTCATCCAGCCTGAGTGTTACTAGCTGGCTGACAGGCTTTGTTAGCGTTTTCAGGCTGCTTATAGTAACTAACTGTGCATATATACTGAACTGATCTTAAGTCTGCTGTGAAGCATCCCATTCTGTGACTAAAGCAGCCTCTGTTTAAGACCATATAAGCATTTGCTCTTATCATATTTGAAATTAGGCCTGATAAAGACACTTTTGCTGGGCAAAGCACTACTGGACCCTGCCAGGTCGATTCCTGTTGGGGCATCCCATTCTGTGACTACAGCAGCCTCTGTTTAAGACCATATAAGCATTTGCTCTTATCATATTTGAAATTAGCCTGATAAAGACACTTTTGCTGGGCAAAGCACTACTGGACCCTGCCAGGTCCATTCCTGCCCAGGGCATCCCATTCTGTGACTAAAGCAGCCTCTGTTTAAGACCATATAAGCATTTGCTCTTATCATATTTGAAATTAGGCCTGATAAAGACACTTTTGCTGGGCAAAGCACTACTGGACCCTGCCAGGTCGATTCCTGTTGGGGCATCCCATTCTGTGACTACAGCAGCCTCTGTTTAAGACCATATAAGCATTTGCTCTTATCATATTTGAAATTAGCCTGATAAAGACACTTTTGCTGGGCAAAGCACTACTGGACCCTGCCAGGTCCATTCCTGCCCAGGGCATCCCATTCTGTGACTAAAGCAGCCTCTGTTTAAGACCATATAAGCATTTGCTCTTATCATATTTGAAATTAGCCTGATAAAGACACTTTTGCTGGGCAAAGCACTACTGGACCCTGCCAGGTCGATTCCTGTTGGGGCATCCCATTCTGTGACTACAGCAGCCTCTGTTTAAGACCATATAAGCATTTGCTCTTATCATATTTGAAATTAGCCTGATAAAGACACTTTTGCTGGGCAAAGCACTACTGGACCCTGCCAGGTCCATTCCTGCCCAGGGCATCCCATTCTGTGACTAAAGCAGCCTCTGTTTAAGACCATATAAGCATTTGCTCTTATCATATTTGAAATTAGGCCTGATAAAGACACTTTTGCTGGGCAAAGCACTACTGGACCCTGCCAGGTCGATTCCTGTTGGGGCATCCCATTCTGTGACTACAGCAGCCTCTGTTTAAGACCATATAAGCATTTGCTCTTATCATATTTGAAATTAGCCTGATAAAGACACTTTTGCTGGGCAAAGCACTACTGGACCCTGCCAGGTCCATTCCTGCCCAGGGCATCCCATTCTGTGACTAAAGCAGCCTCTGTTTAAGACCATATAAGCATTTGCTCTTATCATATTTGAAATTAGGCCTGATAAAGACACTTTTGCTGGGCAAAGCACTACTGGACCCTGCCAGGTCGATTCCTGTTGGGGCATCCCATTCTGTGACTACAGCAGCCTCTGTTTAAGACCATATAAGCATTTGCTCTTATCATATTTGAAATTAGCCTGATAAAGACACTTTTGCTGGGCAAAGCACTACTGGACCCTGCCAGGTCCATTCCTGCCCAGGGCATCCCATTCTGTGACTAAAGCAGCCTCTGTTTAAGACCATATAAGCATTTGCTCTTATCATATTTGAAATTAGCCTGATAAAGACACTTTTGCTGGGCAAAGCACTACTGGACCCTGCCAGGTCGATTCCTGTTGGGGCATCCCATTCTGTGACTACAGCAGCCTCTGTTTAAGACCATATAAGCATTTGCTCTTATCATATTTGAAATTAGCCTGATAAAGACACTTTTGCTGGGCAAAGCACTACTGGACCCTGCCAGGTCCATTCCTGCCCAGGGCATCCCATTCTGTGACTAAAGCAGCCTCTGTTTAAGACCATATAAGCATTTGCTCTTATCATATTTGAAATTAGCCTGATAAAGACACTTTTGCTGGGCAAAGCACTACTGGACCCTGCCAGGTCCATTCCTGCCCAGGGCATCCCATTCTGTGACTAAAGCAGCCTCTGTTTAAGACCATATAAGCATTTGCTCTTATCATATTTGAAATTAGGCCTGATAAAGACACTTTTGCTGGGCAAAGCACTACTGGACCCTGCCAGGTCGATTCCTGTTGGGGCATCCCATTCTGTGACTACAGCAGCCTCTGTTTAAGACCATATAAGCATTTGCTCTTATCATATTTGAAATTAGCCTGATAAAGACACTTTTGCTGGGCAAAGCACTACTGGACCCTGCCAGGTCCATTCCTGCCCAGGGCATCCCATTCTGTGACTAAAGCAGCCTCTGTTTAAGACCATATAAGCATTTGCTCTTATCATATTTGAAATTAGGCCTGATAAAGACACTTTTGCTGGGCAAAGCACTACTGGACCCTGCCAGGTCGATTCCTGTTGGGGCATCCCATTCTGTGACTACAGCAGCCTCTGTTTAAGACCATATAAGCATTTGCTCTTATCATATTTGAAATTAGCCTGATAAAGACACTTTTGCTGGGCAAAGCACTACTGGACCCTGCCAGGTCCATTCCTGCCCAGGGCATCCCATTCTGTGACTAAAGCAGCCTCTGTTTAAGACCATATAAGCATTTGCTCTTATCATATTTGAAATTAGGCCTGATAAAGACACTTTTGCTGGGCAAAGCACTACTGGACCCTGCCAGGTCGATTCCTGTTGGGGCATCCCATTCTGTGACTACAGCAGCCTCTGTTTAAGACCATATAAGCATTTGCTCTTATCATATTTGAAATTAGCCTGATAAAGACACTTTTGCTGGGCAAAGCACTACTGGACCCTGCCAGGTCCATTCCTGCCCAGGGCATCCCATTCTGTGACTAAAGCAGCCTCTGTTTAAGACCATATAAGCATTTGCTCTTATCATATTTGAAATTAGCCTGATAAAGACACTTTTGCTGGGCAAAGCACTACTGGACCCTGCCAGGTCGATTCCTGTTGGGGCATCCCATTCTGTGACTACAGCAGCCTCTGTTTAAGACCATATAAGCATTTGCTCTTATCATATTTGAAATTAGCCTGATAAAGACACTTTTGCTGGGCAAAGCACTACTGGACCCTGCCAGGTCCATTCCTGCCCAGGGCATCCCATTCTGTGACTAAAGCAGCCTCTGTTTAAGACCATATAAGCATTTGCTCTTATCATATTTGAAATTAGGCCTGATAAAGACACTTTTGCTGGGCAAAGCACTACTGGACCCTGCCAGGTCGATTCCTGTTGGGGCATCCCATTCTGTGACTACAGCAGCCTCTGTTTAAGACCATATAAGCATTTGCTCTTATCATATTTGAAATTAGCCTGATAAAGACACTTTTGCTGGGCAAAGCACTACTGGACCCTGCCAGGTCCATTCCTGCCCAGGGCATCCCATTCTGTGACTAAAGCAGCCTCTGTTTAAGACCATATAAGCATTTGCTCTTATCATATTTGAAATTAGGCCTGATAAAGACACTTTTGCTGGGCAAAGCACTACTGGACCCTGCCAGGTCGATTCCTGTTGGGGCATCCCATTCTGTGACTACAGCAGCCTCTGTTTAAGACCATATAAGCATTTGCTCTTATCATATTTGAAATTAGCCTGATAAAGACACTTTTGCTGGGCAAAGCACTACTGGACCCTGCCAGGTCCATTCCTGCCCAGGGCATCCCATTCTGTGACTAAAGCAGCCTCTGTTTAAGACCATATAAGCATTTGCTCTTATCATATTTGAAATTAGCCTGATAAAGACACTTTTGCTGGGCAAAGCACTACTGGACCCTGCCAGGTCGATTCCTGTTGGGGCATCCCATTCTGTGACTACAGCAGCCTCTGTTTAAGACCATATAAGCATTTGCTCTTATCATATTTGAAATTAGCCTGATAAAGACACTTTTGCTGGGCAAAGCACTACTGGACCCTGCCAGGTCCATTCCTGCCCAGGGCATCCCATTCTGTGACTAAAGCAGCCTCTGTTTAAGACCATATAAGCATTTGCTCTTATCATATTTGAAATTAGGCCTGATAAAGACACTTTTGCTGGGCAAAGCACTACTGGACACTGCCAGGTCGATTCCTGTTGGGGCATCCCATTCTGTGACTACAGCAGCCTCTGTTTAAGACCATATAAGCATTTGCTCTTATCATATTTGAAATTAGCCTGATAAAGACACTTTTGCTGGGCAAAGCACTACTGGACCCTGCCAGGTCCATTCCTGCCCAGGGCATCCCATTCTGTGACTAAAGCAGCCTCTGTTTAAGACCATATAAGCATTTGCTCTTATCATATTTGAAATTAGGCCTGATAAAGACACTTTTGCTGGGCAAAGCACTACTGGACCCTGCCAGGTCGATTCCTGTTGGGGCATCCCATTCTGTGACTACAGCAGCCTCTGTTTAAGACCATATAAGCATTTGCTCTTATCATATTTGAAATTAGCCTGATAAAGACACTTTTGCTGGGCAAAGCACTACTGGACCCTGCCAGGTCCATTCCTGCCCAGGGCATCCCATTCTGTGACTAAAGCAGCCTCTGTTTAAGACCATATAAGCATTTGCTCTTATCATATTTGAAATTAGGCCTGATAAAGACACTTTTGCTGGGCAAAGCACTACTGGACCCTGCCAGGTCGATTCCTGTTGGGGCATCCCATTCTGTGACTACAGCAGCCTCTGTTTAAGACCATATAAGCATTTGCTCTTATCATATTTGAAATTAGCCTGATAAAGACACTTTTGCTGGGCAAAGCACTACTGGACCCTGCCAGGTCCATTCCTGCCCAGGGCATCCCATTCTGTGACTAAAGCAGCCTCTGTTTAAGACCATATAAGCATTTGCTCTTATCATATTTGAAATTAGGCCTGATAAAGACACTTTTGCTGGGCAAAGCACTACTGGACACTGCCAGGTCGATTCCTGTTGGGGCATCCCATTCTGTGACTACAGCAGCCTCTGTTTAAGACCATATAAGCATTTGCTCTTATCATATTTGAAATTAGCCTGATAAAGACACTTTTGCTGGGCAAAGCACTACTGGACCCTGCCAGGTCCATTCCTGCCCAGGGCATCCCATTCTGTGACTAAAGCAGCCTCTGTTTAAGACCATATAAGCATTTGCTCTTATCATATTTGAAATTAGGCCTGATAAAGACACTTTTGCTGGGCAAAGCACTACTGGACCCTGCCAGGTCGATTCCTGTTGGGGCATCCCATTCTGTGACTACAGCAGCCTCTGTTTAAGACCATATAAGCATTTGCTCTTATCATATTTGAAATTAGCCTGATAAAGACACTTTTGCTGGGCAAAGCACTACTGGACCCTGCCAGGTCCATTCCTGCCCAGGGCATCCCATTCTGTGACTAAAGCAGCCTCTGTTTAAGACCATATAAGCATTTGCTCTTATCATATTTGAAATTAGGCCTGATAAAGACACTTTTGCTGGGCAAAGCACTACTGGACCCTGCCAGGTCGATTCCTGTTGGGGCATCCCATTCTGTGACTACAGCAGCCTCTGTTTAAGACCATATAAGCATTTGCTCTTATCATATTTGAAATTAGCCTGATAAAGACACTTTTGCTGGGCAAAGCACTACTGGACCCTGCCAGGTCGATTCCTGTTGGGGCATCCCATTCTGTGACTACAGCAGCCTCTGTTTAAGACCATATAAGCATTTGCTCTTATCATATTTGAAATTAGCCTGATAAAGACACTTTTGCTGGGCAAAGCACTACTGGACCCTGCCAGGTCCATTCCTGCCCAGGGCATCCCATTCTGTGACTAAAGCAGCCTCTGTTTAAGACCATATAAGCATTTGCTCTTATCATATTTGAAATTAGGCCTGATAAAGACACTTTTGCTGGGCAAAGCACTACTGGACCCTGCCAGGTCGATTCCTGTTGGGGCATCCCATTCTGTGACTACAGCAGCCTCTGTTTAAGACCATATAAGCATTTGCTCTTATCATATTTGAAATTAGCCTGATAAAGACACTTTTGCTGGGCAAAGCACTACTGGACCCTGCCAGGTCCATTCCTGCCCAGGGCATCCCATTCTGTGACTAAAGCAGCCTCTGTTTAAGACCATATAAGCATTTGCTCTTATCATATTTGAAATTAGCCTGATAAAGACACTTTTGCTGGGCAAAGCACTACTGGACCCTGCCAGGTCGATTCCTGTTGGGGCATCCCATTCTGTGACTACAGCAGCCTCTGTTTAAGACCATATAAGCATTTGCTCTTATCATATTTGAAATTAGCCTGATAAAGACACTTTTGCTGGGCAAAGCACTACTGGACCCTGCCAGGTCCATTCCTGCCCAGGGCATCCCATTCTGTGACTAAAGCAGCCTCTGTTTAAGACCATATAAGCATTTGCTCTTATCATATTTGAAATTAGGCCTGATAAAGACACTTTTGCTGGGCAAAGCACTACTGGACCCTGCCAGGTCGATTCCTGTTGGGGCATCCCATTCTGTGACTACAGCAGCCTCTGTTTAAGACCATATAAGCATTTGCTCTTATCATATTTGAAATTAGCCTGATAAAGACACTTTTGCTGGGCAAAGCACTACTGGACCCTGCCAGGTCCATTCCTGCCCAGGGCATCCCATTCTGTGACTAAAGCAGCCTCTGTTTAAGACCATATAAGCATTTGCTCTTATCATATTTGAAATTAGGCCTGATAAAGACACTTTTGCTGGGCAAAGCACTACTGGACCCTGCCAGGTCGATTCCTGTTGGGGCATCCCATTCTGTGACTACAGCAGCCTCTGTTTAAGACCATATAAGCATTTGCTCTTATCATATTTGAAATTAGCCTGATAAAGACACTTTTGCTGGGCAAAGCACTACTGGACCCTGCCAGGTCCATTCCTGCCCAGGGCATCCCATTCTGTGACTAAAGCAGCCTCTGTTTAAGACCATATAAGCATTTGCTCTTATCATATTTGAAATTAGGCCTGATAAAGACACTTTTGCTGGGCAAAGCACTACTGGACCCTGCCAGGTCGATTCCTGTTGGGGCATCCCATTCTGTGACTACAGCAGCCTCTGTTTAAGACCATATAAGCATTTGCTCTTATCATATTTGAAATTAGCCTGATAAAGACACTTTTGCTGGGCAAAGCACTACTGGACCCTGCCAGGTCCATTCCTGCCCAGGGCATCCCATTCTGTGACTAAAGCAGCCTCTGTTTAAGACCATATAAGCATTTGCTCTTATCATATTTGAAATTAGGCCTGATAAAGACACTTTTGCTGGGCAAAGCACTACTGGACCCTGCCAGGTCGATTCCTGTTGGGGCATCCCATTCTGTGACTACAGCAGCCTCTGTTTAAGACCATATAAGCATTTGCTCTGATCATATTTGAAATTAGCCTGATAAAGACACTTTTGCTGGGCAAAGCACTACTGGACCCTGCCAGGTCGATTCCTGTTGGGGCATCCCATTCTGTGACTACAGCAGCCTCTGTTTAAGACCATATAAGCATTTGCTCTTATCATATTTGAAATTAGCCTGATAAAGACACTTTTGCTGGGCAAAGCACTACTGGACCCTGCCAGGTCCATTCCTGCCCAGGGCATCCCATTCTGTGACTAAAGCAGCCTCTGTTTAAGACCATATAAGCATTTGCTCTTATCATATTTGAAATTAGGCCTGATAAAGACACTTTTGCTGGGCAAAGCACTACTGGACCCTGCCAGGTCGATTCCTGTTGGGGCATCCCATTCTGTGACTACAGCAGCCTCTGTTTAAGACCATATAAGCATTTGCTCTTATCATATTTGAAATTAGCCTGATAAAGACACTTTTGCTGGGCAAAGCACTACTGGACCCTGCCAGGTCCATTCCTGCCCAGGGCATCCCATTCTGTGACTAAAGCAGGCTCTGTTTAAGACCATATAAGCATTTGCTCTTATCATATTTGAAATTAGGCCTAATAAAGACACTTTTGCTGGGCAAAGCACTACTGGACCCTGCCAGGTCGATTCCTGTTGGGGCATCCCATTCTGTGACTACAGCAGCCTCTGTTTAAGACCATATAAGCATTTGCTCTTATCATATTTGAAATTAGCCTGATAAAGACACTTTTGCTGGGCAAAGCACTACTGGACCCTGCCAGGTCCATTCCTGCCCAGGGCATCCCATTCTGTGACTAAAGCAGCCTCTGTTTAAGACCATATAAGCATTTGCTCTTATCATATTTGAAATTAGGCCTGATAAAGACACTTTTGCTGGGCAAAGCACTACTGGACCCTGCCAGGTCGATTCCTGTTGGGGCATCCCATTCTGTGACTACAGCAGCCTCTGTTTAAGACCATATAAGCATTTGCTCTTATCATATTTGAAATTAGCCTGATAAAGACACTTTTGCTGGGCAAAGCACTACTGGACCCTGCCAGGTCGATTCCTGTTGGGGCATCCCATTCTGTGACTACAGCAGCCTCTGTTTAAGACCATATAAGCATTTGCTCTTATCATATTTGAAATTAGCCTGATAAAGACACTTTTGCTGGGCAAAGCACTACTGGACCCTGCCAGGTCCATTCCTGCCCAGGGCATCCCATTCTGTGACTAAAGCAGCCTCTGTTTAAGACCATATAAGCATTTGCTCTTATCATATTTGAAATTAGGCCTGATAAAGACACTTTTGCTGGGCAAAGCACTACTGGACCCTGCCAGGTCGATTCCTGTTGGGGCATCCCATTCTGTGACTACAGCAGCCTCTGTTTAAGACCATATAAGCATTTGCTCTTATCATATTTGAAATTAGCCTGATAAAGACACTTTTGCTGGGCAAAGCACTACTGGACCCTGCCAGGTCCATTCCTGCCCAGGGCATCCCATTCTGTGACTAAAGCAGCCTCTGTTTAAGACCATATAAGCATTTGCTCTTATCATATTTGAAATTAGGCCTGATAAAGACACTTTTGCTGGGCAAAGCACTACTGGACCCTGCCAGGTCGATTCCTGTTGGGGCATCCCATTCTGTGACTACAGCAGCCTCTGTTTAAGACCATATAAGCATTTGCTCTTATCATATTTGAAATTAGCCTGATAAAGACACTTTTGCTGGGCAAAGCACTACTGGACCCTGCCAGGTCCATTCCTGCCCAGGGCATCCCATTCTGTGACTAAAGCAGCCTCTGTTTAAGACCATATAAGCATTTGCTCTTATCATATTTGAAATTAGGCCTGATAAAGACACTTTTGCTGGGCAAAGCACTACTGGACCCTGCCAGGTCGATTCCTGTTGGGGCATCCCATTCTGTGACTACAGCAGCCTCTGTTTAAGACCATATAAGCATTTGCTCTTATCATATTTGAAATTAGCCTGATAAAGACACTTTTGCTGGGCAAAGCACTACTGGACCCTGCCAGGTCCATTCCTGCCCAGGGCATCCCATTCTGTGACTAAAGCAGCCTCTGTTTAAGACCATATAAGCATTTGCTCTTATCATATTTGAAATTAGGCCTGATAAAGACACTTTTGCTGGGCAAAGCACTACTGGACCCTGCCAGGTCGATTCCTGTTGGGGCATCCCATTCTGTGACTACAGCAGCCTCTGTTTAAGACCATATAAGCATTTGCTCTTATCATATTTGAAATTAGCCTGATAAAGACACTTTTGCTGGGCAAAGCACTACTGGACCCTGCCAGGTCCATTCCTGCCCAGGGCATCCCATTCTGTGACTAAAGCAGCCTCTGTTTAAGACCATATAAGCATTTGCTCTTATCATATTTGAAATTAGCCTGATAAAGACACTTTTGCTGGGCAAAGCACTACTGGACCCTGCCAGGTCGATTCCTGTTGGGGCATCCCATTCTGTGACTACAGCAGCCTCTGTTTAAGACCATATAAGCATTTGCTCTTATCATATTTGAAATTAGCCTGATAAAGACACTTTTGCTGGGCAAAGCACTACTGGACCCTGCCAGGTCCATTCCTGCCCAGGGCATCCCATTCTGTGACTAAAGCAGCCTCTGTTTAAGACCATATAAGCATTTGCTCTTATCATATTTGAAATTAGGCCTGATAAAGACACTTTTGCTGGGCAAAGCACTACTGGACCCTGCCAGGTCGATTCCTGTTGGGGCATCCCATTCTGTGACTACAGCAGCCTCTGTTTAAGACCATATAAGCATTTGCTCTTATCATATTTGAAATTAGCCTGATAAAGACACTTTTGCTGGGCAAAGCACTACTGGACCCTGCCAGGTCCATTCCTGCCCAGGGCATCCCATTCTGTGACTAAAGCAGCCTCTGTTTAAGACCATATAAGCATTTGCTCTTATCATATTTGAAATTAGGCCTGATAAAGACACTTTTGCTGGGCAAAGCACTACTGGACCCTGCCAGGTCGATTCCTGTTGGGGCATCCCATTCTGTGACTACAGCAGCCTCTGTTTAAGACCATATAAGCATTTGCTCTTATCATATTTGAAATTAGCCTGATAAAGACACTTTTGCTGGGCAAAGCACTACTGGACCCTGCCAGGTCCATTCCTGCCCAGGGCATCCCATTCTGTGACTAAAGCAGCCTCTGTTTAAGACCATATAAGCATTTGCTCTTATCATATTTGAAATTAGGCCTGATAAAGACACTTTTGCTGGGCAAAGCACTACTGGACCCTGCCAGGTCGATTCCTGTTGGGGCATCCCATTCTGTGACTACAGCAGCCTCTGTTTAAGACCATATAAGCATTTGCTCTTATCATATTTGAAATTAGCCTGATAAAGACACTTTTGCTGGGCAAAGCACTACTGGACCCTGCCAGGTCCATTCCTGCCCAGGGCATCCCATTCTGTGACTAAAGCAGCCTCTGTTTAAGACCATATAAGCATTTGCTCTTATCATATTTGAAATTAGCCTGATAAAGACACTTTTGCTGGGCAAAGCACTACTGGACCCTGCCAGGTCGATTCCTGTTGGGGCATCCCATTCTGTGACTACAGCAGCCTCTGTTTAAGACCATATAAGCATTTGCTCTTATCATATTTGAAATTAGCCTGATAAAGACACTTTTGCTGGGCAAAGCACTACTGGACCCTGCCAGGTCGATTCCTGTCTGGGCATCCCATTCTGTGACTACAGCAGCCTCTGTTTAAGACCATATAAGCATTTGCTCTTATCATATTTGAAATTAGGCCTGATAAAGACACTTTTGCTGGGCATAGCACTACTGGACCCTGCCAGGTCCACTTCTGTTGGGGCATCCCATTCTGTGACTAAAGCAGCCTCTGTTTAAGACCATATAAGCATTTGCTCTTATTATATTTATATTATAAGACACTTTTGCTGGGCATAGGCTTACTGCTGCCTGCCAGGTGCACTTCTGTTGAGGCATCCCATTCTGTAACATAGCATACCCCTCTTTATTTACACTAAGCAGCTCTCTTATTTACACTAAGCAGGCCTGTTGGAGGCTGAGTGTTACTGCTCACTTTTGGTGTGCATTATATTCTGTTTCATATAGACCCACCGCTGCCCGGGGTTTTTTTAAATATCACCTACTACCACGCCAGTTAGACTATGTCGGGCAGACAAGTGCCTGGAAGTGAAAAGAGGAGTGGCAGAGGCCAAGATTCCGCAGGCAGAGCTCGCATCAGACTGGGGGCCAGTAGCAGCAGGAGTCACGCTGAGAGACCTAATCTGCCAGTATCTGCTAGCGGTCGGGTCTCCACCAGTAACGCATCTGCCGTGGTAGATTGGTTGACGCGCTCATCAACAACATCATCACAACTTACGTCTGAGACCCCCAGTCTAGGGTCGGTAGGTTCCTCTGACACAACCCTGAGTTGGCATGCCCCGAGAGCAGTCCCTGTCCTCCCATTGCCTCTGGCCTACGCCGTTCCCTCCCCCAGCGACGTATCCTATGCTTTGGGTTCAGCTCCACTCTTTAGTGAGGAGGACCATCAGATAGAGGACAGTCAGCAGCTACTGCCCAGCCAAGAAATGGAGGTGGCTTCTTTAGCTAGGCAGACAAATAGTGATGTGGACAGTGTCGTGGGTGCTGCGAGCGTTCCAGCTCCTGCGCCAGACACTGTTGACGAATCCACGAACATCAGTGACGTACAGCCACAACTCGGTGATGATGATGATGATGACGATGAAGCCGATCGCACTTGGGAGCCGGGTGATGAAGGGGCTTCATCGTCATCATCAGGAGAAGAGGGGCGCAGGTTGCCCCGGAGTCAGCAGCTGAGGCAGCAAGGTGGTAGCAGTCAGCATGGGGGCACAATTCCAAAGGCTGGAGCCGGCCGGGGCCGGGGCCGGGGTAGAGCACCTGCTGTGCGGCAGTCTACCTTATCGGGAGGTAGTGGAGCAGGGGTTCCTGGAGTTGGCAACAGCAGCAGTGAATCAGTGAGGCCAGGGGGTGGGAAAAGTAGCTACTCGGCAGTGTGGCAGTTTTTCCTGAGGCATCCGCAGGAGGGTAACATGGCCACATGCAAGATATGTAGGCAAAAGGTGAAGCGTGGCCAGGGTCCAAATGTTGGCACCACGGCCCTGCGTCAACATATGATGCGTCACCATAAAACGACCTGGGAGAACCGAGGCTCCCAAGGGGTGGTCCAGTCTGCTTCCTCACCAAGTGAGCTCCCAATTTCTGCCAGCCAAGGCTCCAGCACCTCAGCCGAAGGCAGCTGTGCGTCATACCCATCCTCTGTCGCTCCTGCTCCTCCTCCTCCTCCTCCAAGTCATGCATCCCGCCAGCAATCCATCAGCGAAGCCATGTCCAAGAGACAGCAGTATGCGCCCACTCATCCTACGGCGCAGAAGCTGAATGTGCTCCTGTCCAAGTTGCTGGTGCTGCAGTCGCTCCCTTTTCAGGTGGTGGAATCTGCACCTTTCAGAGAACTGATGGCTTGTGCCGAGCCGAGGTGGAGAGTCCCAAGCCGTCATTTCTTTGCCAAGAAGGCAGTACCAGCGCTGCACACTTTTGTTGAACAGAAGGTGGGCCAGTCCTTGAGCCTGTCGGTGTGTAGCAAAATACATGGCAGCGCCGACATCTGGAGCTGTAACTACGGTCAGGGGCAGTACATGTCGTTTACGGCCCACTGGGTGAATGTGGTCCCTTTGCAGCAGCAACTTGGACAGGTCACGCCGCTTCGGCCTCCGCGCTCTCTGCCCATTGGGCCTGTGACACCATGCGACTCGGCCTCCTCATCCTCCGCCATCTCCTCACCCTCCACTGTAGGCTCAAGTCTCAGTGCCCCTCCAGTCTACCATGTGTGCAGGGCACGGAGGTGTCACGCAGTGCTTCACATGGTTTGTCTTGGCGAACGGAGTCACACAGGGGAGGAACTGCTTAAATGTATTCATCAGGAAATCCAAACATGGCTTACTCCGAGAAAACTTAAAATGGGAATCATGGTTACCGACAATGGGAAGAACATTTTGTCTGCGCTGCGCCAAGGAAGCCTGACCCATGCCCCCTGCATGGCTCACGTCTTCAATCTGGTTGTCAAGCGGTTTCTGAAGTGTTCCCCCCATCTGCAGGACATCCTAACAACTTCACGGAAACTTTGCATGCACTTCAGCCACTCCTACACCGCCAAACACACCCTTCTTGAGCTACAGCGTCAGAATGGTATCCCCCAACATAGTCTGATTTGCGATGTTTCCACCCGTTGGAATTCCACCCTTCACATGTTGGACCGATTATATGAACAGAGAAAAGCCATCACGGATTTCCTGATGATCCAAGCAGATAGGGGGACTCCCCTGTGTAACTTCAATGTCAACCAGTGGCAGCTCATACGTGACACCTGCCGTTTGCTCAGGCCCTTTGAGGAAGCCACTTTATTTGTCAGTCGGCAGGATTACGGGATGAACGACGTGATTCCACTGCTTCATGTACTACAGCACATGTTGGAAACCATGGCTGGTCAGGGCACTGGAGACATGGCGTTTACATCTTACGGCCACATGAACCCCGTTGGAGCTGAACTGGAGGAGGAGGAGGAAGAGGAGGAGGAGGAGTTGCCCAGTGAAACACAGTTTAGGCTTGGCGAAATGGCTGGTTTATCTAGTCAGCGGACAGGAGAGGAGGAGCAGGAGCAGCCAGAGGAGCTAGAGGTTTTTGAGGAAGGCGAGACAGAGGACCCGGGCACACCGTGGCAGTATGCAGTGGAGATGGAGACAGGTAGTCCATCCGAGTCACTTGCGCAAATGGCACGAAGCATGCTCACGTGCTTGCGTAGTGACCCCAGAATTGTTTCCATCTGTCGGCGGGATGACTTCTGGCTGTCCACCTTATTGGACCCTCGCTTCCGGCACAAAATGGGGGCATTTTTTAAACCCACCGAGAGGGAGGACAAACTCAACTACTACAAAGACATTCTACGTAGGCAGTTGGCCGATGCCTATCTGCGCCATGGTCCATACTCTCGCAGGTCTGACTCGAGGGGACCTCTGCGCTCACCTTCCACTGCCATGGCCGCTGGGGGGGTTGGCAGCAGCAGCAGCAGAAGCTCCATCAGCAGCAGCAGCCTCAGTCTTCAGTCGCTAATGAGTAGCTTTCTACACCCGCATAGTGAGGCTACTCATGAGCAGCAGGAAGACCTGGAGCAGGACCTGAACCAGCAGGTCATGTCATACTTTGACATGACCATGCCAACACACCTTGAGGATCCGCTGGATTTCTGGGCAGCCAAACTTGATTTGTGGCCGCAACTAGCAGAGTTTGCCCTGGAAAAGCTGTCCTGCCCGGCAAGTAGCGTGCCATCTGAGCGGGTGTTTAGTGCGGCGGGGGCCATAGTTACGGCGAGGAGAACTCGTCTGTCAACTAAAAATGTGGAGAGACTCACCTTTGTCAAAATGAATCAGGGATGGATCAGCCAGGATTTCCACCCACCAATGCCTGATGCATGCGACTAGATTCAGCATGGTGCCACGTTTTACACTTTCCAAATGGTGCAAAACATATTTATGTCTTTAGGCCATTTTTTGGGCTCCTGCTGCTGCTACTGTCAACTCCTGCCAACTCCAGGGTGTGATTCATCCAATTTTTGGGCTCCTGAGGCCAACTCCAGTGTATATTTGGGCTCCTGCTGCTGCTGCTGCCAACTTCTGCCAACTCCAGGGTGTGATTCATCCAATTTTTGGGCTCCTGAAGCCAACTCCAGTGTATATTTGGGCTCCTGCTGCTGCTGCTGTCAACTCCTGCCAACTCCAGGGTGTGATTCATCCAATTTTTGGGCTCCTGAGGCCAACTCCAGTGTATATTTGGGCTCCTGCTGCTGCTACTGTCAACTCCTGCCAACTCCAGGGTGTGATTCATCCAATTTTTGGGCTCCTGAGGCCAACTCCAGTGTATATTTGGGCTCCTGCTGCTGCTGCTGCCAACTTCTGCCAACTCCAGGGTGTGATTCATCCAATTTTTGGGCTCCTGAAGCCAACTCCAGTGTATATTTGGGCTCCTGCTGCTGCTACTGTCAACTCCTGCCAACTCCAGGGTGTGATTCATCCAATTTTTGGGCTCCTGAGGCCAACTCCAGTGTATATTTGGGCTCCTGCTGCTGCTGCTGCCAACTTCTGCCAACTCCAGGGTGTGATTCATCCAATTTTTGGGCTCCTGAAGCCAACTCCAGTGTATATTTGGGCTCCTGCTGCTGCTGCTGCCAACTTCTGCCAACTCCAGGGTGTGATTCATCCAATTTTTGGGCTCCTGAAGCCAACTCCAGTGTATATTTGGGCTCCTGCTGCTGCTGCTGCCAACTTCTGCCAACTCCAGGGTGTGATTCATCCAATTTTTGGGCTCCTGAGGCCAACTCCAGTGTATATTTGGGCTCCTGCTGCTGCTGCTGTCAACTCCTGCCAACTCCAGGGTGTGATTCATCCAATTTTTGGGCTCCTGAGGCCAACTCCAGTGTATATTTGGGCTCCTGCTGCTGCTGCTGCCAACTTCTGCCAACTCCAGGGTGTGATTCATCCAATTTTTGGGCTCCTGAAGCCAACTCCAGTGTATATTTGGGCTCCTGCTGCTGCTGCTGCCAACTTCTGCCAACTCCAGGGTGTGATTCATCCAATTTTTGGGCTCCTGAAGCCAACTCCAGTGTATATTTGGGCTCCTGCTGCTGCTGCTGCCAACTTCTGCCAACTCCAGGGTGTGATTCATCCAATTTTTGGGCTCCTGAGGCCAACTCCAGTGTATATTTGGGCTCCTGCTGCTGCTACTGTCAACTCCTGCCAACTCCAGGGTGTGATTCATCCAATTTTTGGGCTCCTGAGGCCAACTCCAGTGTATATTTGGGCTCCTGCTGCTGCTGCTGCCAACTTCTGCCAACTCCAGGGTGTGATTCATCCAATTTTTGGGCTCCTGAAGCCAACTCCAGTGTATATTTGGGCTCCTGCTGCTGCTGCTGTCAACTCCTGCCAACTCCAGGGTGTGATTCATCCAATTTTTGGGCTCCTGAGGCCAACTCCAGTGTATATTTGGGCTCCTGCTGCTGCTGCTGCCAACTTCTGCCAACTCCAGGGTGTGATTCATCCAATTTTTGGGCTCCTGAAGCCAACTCCAGTGTATATTTGGGCTCCTGCTGCTGCTGCTGTCAACTCCTGCCAACTCCAGGGTGTGATTCATCCAATTTTTGGGCTCCTGAGGCCAACTCCAGTGTATATTTGGGCTCCTGCTGCTGCTGCTGCCAACTTCTGCCAACTCCAGGGTGTGATTCATCCAATTTTTTGGCTCCTGAAGCCAACTCCAGTGTATATTTGGGCTCCTGCTGCTGCTGCTGCCAACTTCTGCCAACTCCAGGGTGTGATTCATCCAATTTTTGGGCTCCTGAAGCCAACTCCAGTGTATATTTGGGCTCCTGCTGCTGCTGCTGCCAACTTCTGCCAACTCCAGGGTGTGATTCATCCAATTTTTGGGCTCCTGAGGCCAACTCCAGTGTATATTTGGGCTCCTGCTGCTGCTACTGTCAACTCCTGCCAACTCCAGGGTGTGATTCATCCAATTTTTGGGCTCCTGAGGCCAACTCCAGTGTATATTTGGGCTCCTGCTGCTGCTGCTGCCAACTTCTGCCAACTCCAGGGTGTGATTCATCCAATTTTTGGGCTCCTGAAGCCAACTCCAGTGTATATTTGGGCTCCTGCTGCTGCTACTGTCAACTCCTGCCAACTCCAGGGTGTGATTCATCCAATTTTTGGGCTCCTGAGGCCAACTCCAGTGTATATTTGGGCTCCTGCTGCTGCTGCTGCCAACTTCTGCCAACTCCAGGGTGTGATTCATCCAATTTTTGGGCTCCTGAAGCCAACTCCAGTGTATATTTGGGCTCCTGCTGCTGCTACTGTCAACTCCTGCCAACTCCAGGGTGTGATTCATCCAATTTTTGGGCTCCTGAGGCCAACTCCAGTGTATATTTGGGCTCCTCCTGCTGCTGCTGCCAACTCCTGCCAACTCCAGGGTGTGATTCATCCAATTTTTGGGCTCCTGAAGCCAACTCCAGTGTATATTTGGGCTCCTGCTGCTGCTGCTGTCAACTCCTGCCAACTCCAGGGTGTGATTCATCCAATTTGTGGCCTCCTGAGGCCAACTCCAGTGTATATTTGGGCTCCTGCTGCTGCTGCTGCCAACTTCTGCCAACTCCAGGGTGTGATTCATCCAATTTTTGGGCTCCTGAAGCCAACTCCAGTGTATATTTGGGCTCCTGCTGCTGCTGCTGTCAACTCCTGCCAACTCCAGGGTGTGATTCATCCAATTTTTGGGCTCCTGAGGCCAACTCCAGTGTATATTTGGGCTCCTGCTGCTGCTGCTGCCAACTTCTGCCAACTCCAGGGTGTGATTCATCCAATTTTTGGGCTCCTGAAGCCAACTCCAGTGTATATTTGGGCTCCTGCTGCTGCTACTGTCAACTCCTGCCAACTCCAGGGTGTGATTCATCCAATTTTTGGGCTCCTGAGGCCAACTCCAGTGTATATTTGGGCTCCTGCTGCTGCTGCTGCCAACTTCTGCCAACTCCAGGGTGTGATTCATCCAATTTTTGGGCTCCTGAAGCCAACTCCAGTGTATATTTGGGCTCCTGCTGCTGCTACTGTCAACTCCTGCCAACTCCAGGGTGTGATTCATCCAATTTTTGGGCTCCTGAGGCCAACTCCAGTGTATATTTGGGCTCCTGCTGCTGCTGCTGCCAACTTCTGCCAACTCCAGGGTGTGATTCATCCAATTTTTGGGCTCCTGAAGCCAACTCCAGTGTATATTTGGGCTCCTGCTGCTGCTACTGTCAACTCCTGCCAACTCCAGGGTGTGATTCATCCAATTTTTGGGCTCCTGAGGCCAACTCCAGTGTATATTTGGGCTCCTGCTGCTGCTGCTGCCAACTTCTGCCAACTCCAGGGTGTGATTCATCCAATTTTTGGGCTCCTGAAGCCAACTCCAGTGTATATTTGGGCTCCTGCTGCTGCTGCTGCCAACTTCTGCCAACTCCAGGGTGTGATTCATCCAATTTTTGGGCTCCTGAGGCCAACTCCAGTGTATATTTGGGCTCCTGCTGCTGCTGCTGTCAACTCCTGCCAACTCCAGGGTGTGATTCATCCAATTTTTGGGCTCCTGAGGCCAACTCCAGTGTATATTTGGGCTCCTGCTGCTGCTGCTGCCAACTTCTGCCAACTCCAGGGTGTGATTCATCCAATTTTTGGGCTCCTGAAGCCAACTCCAGTGTATATTTGGGCTCCTGCTGCTGCTGCTGCCAACTTCTGCCAACTCCAGGGTGTGATTCATCCAATTTTTGGGCTCCTGAAGCCAACTCCAGTGTATATTTGGGCTCCTGCTGCTGCTGCTGCCAACTTCTGCCAACTCCAGGGTGTGATTCATCCAATTTTTGGGCTCCTGAGGCCAACTCCAGTGTATATTTGGGCTCCTGCTGCTGCTACTGTCAACTCCTGCCAACTCCAGGGTGTGATTCATCCAATTTTTGGGCTCCTGAGGCCAACTCCAGTGTATATTTGGGCTCCTGCTGCTGCTGCTGCCAACTTCTGCCAACTCCAGGGTGTGATTCATCCAATTTTTGGGCTCCTGAAGCCAACTCCAGTGTATATTTGGGCTCCTGCTGCTGCTGCTGTCAACTCCTGCCAACTCCAGGGTGTGATTCATCCAATTTTTGGGCTCCTGAGGCCAACTCCAGTGTATATTTGGGCTCCTGCTGCTGCTGCTGCCAACTTCTGCCAACTCCAGGGTGTGATTCATCCAATTTTTGGGCTCCTGAAGCCAACTCCAGTGTATATTTGGGCTCCTGCTGCTGCTGCTGTCAACTCCTGCCAACTCCAGGGTGTGATTCATCCAATTTTTGGGCTCCTGAGGCCAACTCCAGTGTATATTTGGGCTCCTGCTGCTGCTGCTGCCAACTTCTGCCAACTCCAGGGTGTGATTCATCCAATTTTTTGGCTCCTGAAGCCAACTCCAGTGTATATTTGGGCTCCTGCTGCTGCTGCTGCCAACTTCTGCCAACTCCAGGGTGTGATTCATCCAATTTTTGGGCTCCTGAAGCCAACTCCAGTGTATATTTGGGCTCCTGCTGCTGCTGCTGCCAACTTCTGCCAACTCCAGGGTGTGATTCATCCAATTTTTGGGCTCCTGAGGCCAACTCCAGTGTATATTTGGGCTCCTGCTGCTGCTACTGTCAACTCCTGCCAACTCCAGGGTGTGATTCATCCAATTTTTGGGCTCCTGAGGCCAACTCCAGTGTATATTTGGGCTCCTGCTGCTGCTGCTGCCAACTTCTGCCAACTCCAGGGTGTGATTCATCCAATTTTTGGGCTCCTGAAGCCAACTCCAGTGTATATTTGGGCTCCTGCTGCTGCTACTGTCAACTCCTGCCAACTCCAGGGTGTGATTCATCCAATTTTTGGGCTCCTGAGGCCAACTCCAGTGTATATTTGGGCTCCTGCTGCTGCTGCTGCCAACTTCTGCCAACTCCAGGGTGTGATTCATCCAATTTTTGGGCTCCTGAAGCCAACTCCAGTGTATATTTGGGCTCCTGCTGCTGCTACTGTCAACTCCTGCCAACTCCAGGGTGTGATTCATCCAATTTTTGGGCTCCTGAGGCCAACTCCAGTGTATATTTGGGCTCCTCCTGCTGCTGCTGCCAACTCCTGCCAACTCCAGGGTGTGATTCATCCAATTTTTGGGCTCCTGAAGCCAACTCCAGTGTATATTTGGGCTCCTGCTGCTGCTGCTGTCAACTCCTGCCAACTCCAGGGTGTGATTCATCCAATTTTTGGGCTCCTGAGGCCAACTCCAGTGTATATTTGGGCTCCTGCTGCTGCTGCTGCCAACTTCTGCCAACTCCAGGGTGTGATTCATCCAATTTTTGGGCTCCTGAAGCCAACTCCAGTGTATATTTGGGCTCCTGCTGCTGCTGCTGTCAACTCCTGCCAACTCCAGGGTGTGATTCATCCAATTTTTGGGCTCCTGAGGCCAACTCCAGTGTATATTTGGGCTCCTGCTGCTGCTGCTGCCAACTTCTGCCAACTCCAGGGTGTGATTCATCCAATTTTTGGGCTCCTGAAGCCAACTCCAGTGTATATTTGGGCTCCTGCTGCTGCTACTGTCAACTCCTGCCAACTCCAGGGTGTGATTCATCCAATTTTTGGGCTCCTGAGGCCAACTCCAGTGTATATTTGGGCTCCTGCTGCTGCTGCTGCCAACTTCTGCCAACTCCAGGGTGTGATTCATCCATTTTTGGGCTCCTGAAGCCAACTCCAGTGTATATTTGGGCTCCTGCTGCTGCTACTGTCAACTCCTGCCAACTCCAGGGTGTGATTCATCCAATTTTTGGGCTCCTGAGGCCAACTCCAGTGTATATTTGGGCTCCTGCTGCTGCTGCTGCCAACTTCTGCCAACTCCAGGGTGTGATTCATCCAATTTTTGGGCTCCTGAAGCCAACTCCAGTGTATATTTGGGCTCCTGCTGCTGCTGCTGTCAACTCCTGCCAACTCCAGGGTGTGATTCATCCAATTTTTGGGCTCCTGAGGCCAACTCCAGTGTATATTTGGGCTCCTGCTGCTGCTGCTGCCAACTTCTGCCAACTCCAGGGTGTGATTCATCCAATTTTTGGGCTCCTGAAGCCAACTCCAGTGTATATTTGGGCTCCTGCTGCTGCTGCTGCCAACTTCTGCCAACTCCAGGGTGTGATTCATCCAATTTTTGGGCTCCTGAAGCCAACTCCAGTGTATATTTGGGCTCCTGCTGCTGCTGCTGCCAACTTCTGCCAACTCCAGGGTGTGATTCATCCAATTTTTGGGCTCCTGAGGCCAACTCCAGTGTATATTTGGGCTCCTGCTGCTGCTGCTGTCAACTCCTGCCAACTCCAGGGTGTGATTCATCCAATTTTTGGGCTCCTGAGGCCAACTCCAGTGTATATTTGGGCTCCTGCTGCTGCTGCTGCCAACTTCTGCCAACTCCAGGGTGTGATTCATCCAATTTTTGGGCTCCTGAAGCCAACTCCAGTGTATATTTGGGCTCCTGCTGCTGCTGCTGCCAACTTCTGCCAACTCCAGGGTGTGATTCATCCAATTTTTGGGCTCCTGAAGCCAACTTCAGTGTATATTTGGGCTCCTGCTGCTGCTGCTGCCAACTTCTGCCAACTCCAGGGTGTGATTCATCCAATTTTTGGGCTCCTGAGGCCAACTCCAGTGTATATTTGGGCTCCTGCTGCTGCTACTGTCAACTCCTGCCAACTCCAGGGTGTGATTCATCCAATTTTTGGGCTCCTGAGGCCAACTCCAGTGTATATTTGGGCTCCTGCTGCTGCTGCTGCCAACTTCTGCCAACTCCAGGGTGTGATTCATCCAATTTTTGGGCTCCTGAAGCCAACTCCAGTGTATATTTGGGCTCCTGCTGCTGCTGCTGTCAACTCCTGCCAACTCCAGGGTGTGATTCATCCAATTTTTGGGCTCCTGAGGCCAACTCCAGTGTATATTTGGGCTCCTGCTGCTGCTGCTGCCAACTTCTGCCAACTCCAGGGTGTGATTCATCCAATTTTTGGGCTCCTGAAGCCAACTCCAGTGTATATTTGGGCTCCTGCTGCTGCTGCTGTCAACTCCTGCCAACTCCAGGGTGTGATTCATCCAATTTTTGGGCTCCTGAGGCCAACTCCAGTGTATATTTGGGCTCCTGCTGCTGCTGCTGCCAACTTCTGCCAACTCCAGGGTGTGATTCATCCAATTTTTTGGCTCCTGAAGCCAACTCCAGTGTATATTTGGGCTCCTGCTGCTGCTGCTGCCAACTTCTGCCAACTCCAGGGTGTGATTCATCCAATTTTTGGGCTCCTGAAGCCAACTCCAGTGTATATTTGGGCTCCTGCTGCTGCTGCTGCCAACTTCTGCCAACTCCAGGGTGTGATTCATCCAATTTTTGGGCTCCTGAGGCCAACTCCAGTGTATATTTGGGCTCCTGCTGCTGCTACTGTCAACTCCTGCCAACTCCAGGGTGTGATTCATCCAATTTTTGGGCTCCTGAGGCCAACTCCAGTGTATATTTGGGCTCCTGCTGCTGCTGCTGCCAACTTCTGCCAACTCCAGGGTGTGATTCATCCAATTTTTGGGCTCCTGAAGCCAACTCCAGTGTATATTTGGGCTCCTGCTGCTGCTACTGTCAACTCCTGCCAACTCCAGGGTGTGATTCATCCAATTTTTGGGCTCCTGAGGCCAACTCCAGTGTATATTTGGGCTCCTGCTGCTGCTGCTGCTGCCAACTTCTGCCAACTCCAGGGTGTGATTCATCCAATTTTTGGGCTCCTGAAGCCAACTCCAGTGTATATTTGGGCTCCTGCTGCTGCTACTGTCAACTCCTGCCAACTCCAGGGTGTGATTCATCCAATTTTTGGGCTCCTGAGGCCAACTCCAGTGTATATTTGGGCTCCTGCTGCTGCTGCTGCCAACTTCTGCCAACTCCAGGGTGTGATTCATCCAATTTTTGGGCTCCTGAAGCCAACTCCAGTGTATATTTGGGCTCCTGCTGCTGCTGCTGTCAACTCCTGCCAACTCCAGGGTGTGATTCATCCAATTTTTGGGCTACTGAAGCCAACTCCAGTGTATATTTGGGCTCCTGCTGCTGCTGCTGTCAACTCCTGCCAACTCCAGGGTGTGATTCATCCAATTTTTGGGCTCCTGAAGCCAACTCCAGTGTATATTTGGGCTCCTGCTGCTGCTACTGTCAACTCCTGCCAACTCCAGGGTGTGATTCATCCAATTTTTGGGCTCCTGAGGCCAACTCCAGTGTATATTTGGGCTCCTGCTGCTGCTGCTGCCAACTCCAGGGTGTGATTCATCCAATTTTTGGGCTCCTGAAGCCAACTCCAGTGTATATTTGGGCTCCTGCTGCTGCTGCTGCCAACTTCTGCCAACTCCAGGGTGTGATTCATCCAATTTTTGGGCTCCTGAGGCCAACTCCAGTGTATATTTGGGCTCCTTCTGCCCCTCATAGTGATGCCACTTCAACTCTCTGCAATTGTGCCGCTCTGCGATTCTATTAGCGATGCCTCTGATCTGCATGTGATATTTCTTCAAAGTATTATTTAACTAACCCAGCACGCATCCTGTGCGTGTTACAGCAAGGCTGAATGGTTTACAACCCTATTGAGGCTCTAGGAGGCTCAGAAATAGCCGTTTTTAATAGCGATTCGTCGCGAATTTATTCGGGTCGAAACGATTTTTGTCGGAAAATTCGGCGAATCAGTCGAATCGAATTTTTCAAAAGTTCGCTCATCTCTAGTGAAAAATTCTGTGACCACTTCTGCCATTTTACATAATTTTTTTAAAGGAACAAAAATTAAAACAAAAAATTGTACAGAATTGATATTACAGGTCTGATATTAATGTATTCATATAACTAAATTATTTTAAATACTTTTTTTTTTTGTTTTTTGGTTTCCAAAAATATGGTGGTTTGGGGGTTAAAAAACTACTTTTAACACATCGCCTCCAGCGCTCTGGGGTTTAAACATGCATTTCACAGCGCGAGAATTTTTTGAGCGTGATTTTTTGATGAATATGGTGGAAGCCGGTCGCTCTGACCAGTCGCTATCATGCGCACCCATACATTGCGGAACCTGTCAAATAGCGACTCGTAACCTTGAATTCAACATTACGCCACACCGACTCAGTCGCTATCAACAACCGAACAACGGCCAAGCACAGCGACTACTAGCGGGCGCTGTGAAAATACTGCTACAGTCGCTCAACTGTCGCTACCTGCCGCTATTAATAAATCAGCCTCTTGGAGCGACTGCTAGTAGACGCTGTAAGCGGGCTCTAGTAACCTGGCCGGCATTGATGAGTGTGATGTATGTTAGGCGCTCTAACACCAGTACAGCGTTGCAGGGAGCAAAATGTAGCGCCAGCTCAATGCGACCGACTCTCAGTGACTCACACACAAAAAACTACACACACACAGCGTTGGCGCTCTGAACCTGGTGGCTATAGCATAGAGTGCCAGACACTGTGTGATTAAAGTCTGTTTTTGAACACATATCCACCAGTAACAAATTGAAAACACATGGAACTACATTCTTGTAACATTGTGACATTAAAGCGGACCTTCACCCTGAATAAGAGCTTATCTTAAATATTTCCCACACCCTGTACATACAGATTGCTCACATTAAAAATCATCCTACCTGCATCTGCTGCATGTTATGAGCCTTTAAACATCCAAGATGGCAGCTCATGGACCATCAGGCAGCCTGCAAACAGCAAGTGTCTTCTGGCTGTGTCGCTTTGCATTCTGGGATTGCTGACTATCCCACCCCCTGCACTTTCCCCCGCTTTCCTCTAATCAGTATGTGTGATGCTTCTGCGTTAAGATGGCGGTGCCCTATCCTGGAGTCCTGAACAGAGTTGCAGCCCAGTGGGGGAAAGAATAATAAGTAAGTCACTAAAAACTTAAAATATATTAATTTTAGATGCTGGGGAGGAGAGGTGACACAATAATTTGCGGGAAAAAAAAAAAAAACATGTTTAAACAGAAGAAAAGGAACGTCCATTGAAATGTATGGGAGAGTGACAGGTAGCGACAGGTAATACCTGGCGCTCTGGAAGCTAGAGCATCGGCGCTATACGCTGAGCTGCCTGTAACG